>PVKE010016991.1:5274-31403 GCA_004027555.1 Craseonycteris thonglongyai
TTCAGTGCATAGTTATTTCTATTTTACTTTTTGACAGATAGAGAGAGAGACAGAGACAGAGACAGTTAGAGAACTGAACTGTGGGAACTCCCCAGTTCAGCACGTGGGTCCTGCCTGGGCCGGAGCCGGGATTCGATCCTCGGTCCTCATGGCCTCAAAGCGAGCGCTCAACCCGCTGAGCCGTCCCGGCTTTCCCCCATTTTCTGATTGGTTGTTTTGTTGTTGAGTTCTAGGAGCTTTCTATGTATCCTGACTATTGATCCTGTATCAGATATAGGTTTTGCAAATATTTTCTCCCAATCTGTGGGGTGGATGGTGTCTTTTGAGGCACAGAACCTCCACATTTTCATCAGGCCCAGTCTGTCTATTTTTTTCTCCTGTTGCCTGTGCCTTTGTAAGTCCCAGCTCTTTTAATTGGCAGTCCTCCCCACCATTGATCTCTTACATTTCACTACAAGCAAAAAGAAGGAACTAGGCAGTGCCTTCAGCACTCTGCTTGAGAATCTCCAGGCTCATTTTCCACTTTGCACATAACTGCAGAC
The DNA here is from genome assembly GCA_004027555.1 of Craseonycteris thonglongyai. Taxonomy (NCBI): domain Eukaryota; kingdom Metazoa; phylum Chordata; class Mammalia; order Chiroptera; family Craseonycteridae; genus Craseonycteris; species Craseonycteris thonglongyai. The sequence continues at coordinate 5,817 of PVKE010016991.1, forward strand.
CACACTGTCACCGAGCTTTCTGTTGCCACATAACAAGAATCACCCTTCTTCCATGTCCAATAACAGGATCCTCGCTTCCTTCCCTGGCAGGTCCTCAAAGCCCAGATTCAGACTAACAGTCTCTTCGGGGCCATTGAGACTTCCTCTAAAGTGATCCAAAAATCCTTCCGGCCTCCAACCACGGGCCAGACCCACAGCCATTGCCCCACTTTTAAGTATTTGCTGAGGCAGCACCCCACTTCCAGAATCTGTGTTAGTTCCTATTGCCACACAGCAAATGATCCCAAAACTGAAACAACCTTAAAACCACCACCGTTTACTACACTTTCTCTGGGTGGGGAATCTGGCTGCGGCTGAGCTGGGCCCTCTGGCTCAGGGTCTCTCACAGGCGGCCGTCAAGGAGTTGGCCTTGAATTTGGAATTGCTATGGACCAGTGGCCTTTCTGTGGCTCCCACCCCAGTTTCTGAACAGAACCAGCTACAGCAACGAGGCCATGCGTAATAGGGAGAAAGGCCCCATTTCTGCTGTTTTGACCACTAGCAATTTCAAGTCTCCATCCCTTCCCTTTGCCCCGCATCCTCTGTCCCTTGGCACTGATTGAAATTTCCAAACGTGGAAGGCTCCAACACCATCTGGAGTTTAGCTGGAAGGCTCGTTTCCAAATGAGGGCGGCCGGTACCCGCCCTCAAAGCATGATGAAATGCTGCAGCCACCTGCCCCCTCCCCACCCTTATTTTGCTCCAGACCCAACCTGAGCCTTCTCCTTGGAGAATCCTTTTGCTGTTTATTTTTTAGTAATCAATTTTATTTTAAGTCCAGGGTGGCAATGTGTCATTTGTCCCAACAGCCATCGATCCCCGGGCAGTAGGCTGCCCAGCGTCTAGCAGGGGATGCTAGGGGTCCACATAAAAACGCCTGGTGCTGTGAACAGAGTGGCCAGACAGTGACCATGGGCGGCAGGTCTTTCTTCCGTCTTTCGGCTTGCTGACTGGGTCCACTCCACAGGCAAGGGGCTCGGGGAGCAGCCCATTGCAGGCACCTTTGCACTGTGGGCTGCACCACTTTCTGTTGGTTCTACTGGATTTTGCCAAGCCTCTGCTTTAAGTGTAACCGGCCAAAGCCAGATGTCATGATGGGGAGAGGGGCCGAGAGGCCAGTGCCCGGATAGACCCCATCTGCAATCTGCATTCCCCTGTGAACGGGCACGGTACACCTGTGCGGGCTCCCCAGGACACCTGAACCGTCTAGCCTCGGCGTATGACCTGTGTGGACTGGACCTCGGTCGTATGCAGTTGTCCCCCAGGGTCCAGGCATGACATCTTATTGATAACACTTTCCGCATATAACATCCAAGTGCTTATTGAAGCGTTTTCTAATAAGATTTCTTGGTCTCCTTGGGGTTTTGAAGTGACATATTTCCGTTTACAAATTTCATTAAAGCCTATTGATACAATTTCTCATAAATGTGCTCATTATAAATGGGGATCCTTGACACAAGCCCTCAAGGGCCCTCCAAGGCATTCCAGTGCCCCCGCATGTGTCCACACAGGCCATGCAGGCAGAGGTTGGCCCACAGTTCATCTGAGTCTTGGCAGAAAGCTGTGGCTCTCCAGGACACAGGAGGGTGGGAGGCCCGCAGAGCTGCTACGAGGCCATCTGCCTGGCCCAGGCTGGGCACTCACATCTGGTAGCTCAGTGAACCTGCCCCGGGAGAGCCAGCCTGCTGGGGCTTGCCTCCGTGGCCTGTCCTGGGCGGGCATGTGTGTGTATTGCCTGCCCTGTGTGAGCATGTGGGTCTCGTCCGTGTGCCAGGAGCCCCAAGGGGACGTGTGGAGTCTTCTGATAGAGCTCAAGCAGCGTGATCTGACCCGGGTGACCGCTCCAGGCGCCTGGGTCCCCTGTGCACCTGCTCAACCCATCTTTGCCCCACATGGAGATGGACGTTAGAAATGGCTTAGAACTGTGATGAAGAGCAAAGCTGTCACCACCCCTGCCCCATGTTCCCTCCCAGGGGCCCACGCTGTTCCAAATGGCCACGGCCAGCAGTCGGAGGCTTATTGCGTCGGGTTGCCCAACGCCATCTGGAGTGTAGCTAGAATTCCGCCAGGAGGATGTTGCCATATTGGCTGCCGGATGCTGCTGGGGAGCTGGAAGCACAGAGAACGTGGCCCTCACTGGACCTGCTCGTCATCGGAAGTCTTCGAGGGAGTCCAACAGCTTCCGGCCCTTCACCTGCCTCAGTGTACGGGCCACCTGGTGGGGAGGCTGGGGAGAGGCGACCTGTGCCCTCACTACAGCATTGCTCTCACTGCCCCCCGTGACTGCAGGGGTGCGGGGGTGGGGTGGGGGCCCAAATCTGCCAAAAACAAGTTGGTTTGCAGCAGACTGGGTGGAGCTCCATTCACAGCATCACAAACTATAGGTTTAATCACCTTCATGGTGCTCCGAGGTCAAAAGAAATAGCCAAGAATTCTATGTACAAATTACTTTAGGTCCAAATACCTTAAGCATGTGTGTTCTAATGACTCAGTAGTCATTTAGAAAATTCACATCCACAGAAAAAGAAAACATGGTAGCTTCCTGTCACTCCTGAACACCCGCCACCACTACTGACCGGTTGTGTGCCGTCGGGTCAGGTTCTCAGTGCCGGAAATCAGACTGGACGGTTCCTGCTCCATGGTGATCTTACTTGTTATCCCCCAAACTACAGGAAATCCGGCTTCTCAAAGTTACAACGTGAAAGAAAGGTGGAGGGATGGCATGTTGAAACGGCGAACCTCCTGGACCTTTTAATTTGCTCAGTAATTTAGAAAATTTAAAATATGCTCTGCACCTGGTGAGTTTCCGCTGAGGGAGGGGCTTCACTCTGTGGCTCCGACCGACTCCAGTGCCCCCTAGAGGCCGCCAGGACAAAGCTCGAGTGAGAGCAACGAGGGGCGGAGAGGAGCGGGGGTCGAGGTTTACGGGTGGGAGGACCACGCCTGATGCTGGCGTGGGTGTGGACAAGGGCCTGGCCTTCAGCCAGGACTGGAGTGCGTGTGGAGAGTGAGGAATGGTGTTGGGGTGCAGATGGGGGCTCCGTGACCCTCTTGGGGCCCCATGGCCTGTCCTCACCCAGGCATTCAAAGCCTTCCCAGTGGGGTCTCAGTCCTCTCCTCCGCGCGTGGGGTAGAGAAAGCGTCGCCCTCAGGCTGCAGGGGGTCTGCATCTCTCATGGGCATTGAGGCTGAAACCCGGAGAAGGCAGTGGCCGGGATGACCATTCAGTCCCCTGGCCTGCACTGGGCTCACGGTGACCCCGACAGGGCTCAGAAGTGGACCCTGCCCCGCAAGGAGCCCCTTGGGGAGCTGGGGTCAGGAATGCCCCCATGGATAGAAAAAGGGTGGGGGTGTGCAGGAAGGCTGGGGGTGCTTATGAAGACTAGGGGAGGGGGCCAGCTGGACGGAAGCCTCTGGAATCTGAATCTGCCCTGCCTACTAGACCCCCAAGGGCCTGGCAGCTCGTCGGTCTCCGCTTTCTCCTCCTGGGCGGTCGGGGTGACTGGCAGAAACGGATGCGTTCGCGAAGGGGCGGGGCTCTCAGGAGGGAGCACAGCCTGGTGGGCGGGGTTTAAGGGACTTTCCCTGCCAGGGAGACGTCAGGGCCTCTGACAATTCAGTACCCCAGAGTCTGAGTCAGCCAGACACAGAGCGGGGCGCCCTCCGTACCCCACGGACTGAGACTTCCTAGTCAGGACAGTACAAAATCGCTTTATTGCTCATTTTCTATAAAAAGTCGTGCCTCTTGTGGGCCATGGGGGTAGGATGTGCAAAGCACCGGCACGCTTGGCTCAGGCCTATAGCTTCAGCTGGGGCTGGACAGGGGGAAGCGGTGCGACAAGAGGACCCCGACCCAGCTGCGGAGCTGAGGCACGTGCTGGGGGGCGGCGGACCTGAGGAGGGGGTCGTGGAGGGCGGCCCCTCCGGTGGTGGGTCCGGCTGTGCACTCTCAAACCCTAGCTTCGGCCGAGGGGGTCTCAAAGCCACCCCCCACCTAGGCTGAGTCCCAAGCTCCAAGTGACCCGGGGCTCCGGCGGGAGGGAGTCCCAAACATGGGGGAGGGGCACAGAATCCTTCCTGAAATGGCACCGGAATCAGAGGGGCCCCCCGACCCGGGACGCAGCAAACCGAGGCCGGCGAGCAGGCTGGGCCCCTCACTGCCCCTCAGGACCGTCGCCGCCCTGCGCCTGCTCGTAAGGGCAAGGCCGGCGGCAGAGGCCGGGGGGCTCCGGGCCGGGTCTGGGTCCCGCGGGCTGCTCCGCCTCCTCCTCCGCGCCGTCCCCCCGGCCGCCGCCGCCGCCGCCGCCGCCGCCGCCGCCCCGGCAGTCGCCCTCCGCGTCGCTCTCGTCGGAGTTGTCCTCCTCCAGGTAGCGGTAGCCGCGCACCTTGTGCTGGGGCCGCGGGATGCGGGGCTGGCGCGGGACCACGCCCCGCCGCAGCTTCTGCTCCATCGACAGGTACGAGACTGTGGCCACCAACAGTGTCACCAGCAGCACCGCCAGCTTGGCCTGAGGACCCGGGGCGGGAGGCTGAAGTCCTGCGGGCCCCGCCCCCAGCCGCACGGCCCCGCCCACCGGCCGCACGGCCCCGCCCACCGGCCCCGCCCCCGGCTCCCTCCCACTCCGTGCTTGCCAGCTCAGACCCTCTGCGTCCTGCTTCCCTCCTGGAGCTGCCCATGCCACCCAGGGCTCAGACCCCAGCTCTGCCCCCTTACAGGCAGATGGGAAGATGTCGATTCCTGCCCCCACCCTTACCAGGGCTTCCTCCACTCTGTCCCTGACACCTGGGGACCATAAGTAATGCTTCTCAGACGTTCAAGACTGTAACTCAGAAGGAACTGTACATCGTCGCTCAGCATCTACACGCATATTCGCTTGCAAACTCCCTGCAGTTTTCTATTCTATTTTTTTAAACGTTGGCCAGGGCCTGCTAACCTTCCCCAGTGGGAGCACAGAATGAGGACCCCTGCTCCTCACAGGCCATGAGGGGCACAGCCCAACTACCCACAAGGTGGCTGGGATGTGCCCACAGGCCAAGAGCAAACTGTGAACCCCTTCAGACACCAGCAAACGGAGGCCGCCGGGAGATGAGGCAGCAAACAGCCGGATTTGGGGCTGCCCAGTGGGCTCAGACCACAGCCCAGCCCGTGTGGAGTAGTGCCGTTCAGGGGCTGTGAGCCCAGGGCGGGCACTCAGAAGGTATCCTTGCCTGGGGAGGGAGGCTGTCCCCCTCCCTCACGGAGCCTCACCTTCATGGGCAGACTGGACCCCAGGTATACCACAAAAATGGCCACCGCCTGCCACCAGTGGTAGATGGTAAAGATGAAGTCTTGCCTCTCTTTGTCCTCATACAGGATTCCAAGCAGTGCTGTGGGCAGGCAGGACAGGGCAGGGAGGGGACAGAGGTGTCAACCAGGGCCTGGGGTGCCTCATCTCCCCCACCTGTGGCCCTCCTAGGCTAAGTGGCAGGTGGGAGAGCCTAGAAGGCTGTTGTAGACCCGTCCTGGCCTGCCCCCTAGTGGACACCCTTGTTATCACGTGGCCAGGGAAGCAGAACAGAGGCAGGAGCAGGTGCGGTGAGACTGGACACAGGTGGGCTTTGCTCTGGGACACAGGTGGCCTCTGAAGTGGAAAGCTTTATGTGCAGTCACACCCTGTCCTCTCCCAGGCCCCAGGGGCTCAATGCCAGACCTGTAAGGGCTGTTTCTCCTCCTTGCAACCTGCTTGCAGCAACAAGCTTTCTGCAAATCAAACCTCAAGTTGGGAGGTTTGAACCTATTTCCCAAAAAGTCCTCCCTGGGGTGGGGAGAAGGAGCACTGGACAGGGAGTAGGGGGACTCAGAGTCCACTCTCAGGAATGTAAGGCGGAGAGAGTTGGTACAGAGATGTGGATTCAAATGTTGGCTCTGTGGGTGAGACCTGGGGTACGTTAACTCCCCAGGGCCATGCTTCCCATCTGTAAAATGAGATGCTACATAGGACAGGTTGTGAGGTTTTAATGTGAGAAAGCCCACACAGCCCCTGGCAAATCGTCAGGCTGTGATCACTCCCATCCCAGGGCCCTGCGGTGTGACTGGGCCCCCCTAGGGGTGCTGGGAAGGGACTTCTGGGGTCCACAAGGAGAAGACAGGAAGCAGAGCTGGGCAGAAGGGGATGCTGGGACCAAGCTCAGCCCCAGATCATGGGCCCAGGGGCACCCAGGCTGAATGCTGCCCCTAAGCAACACCGCCAAGAGAACGTGGTCCAGAGCGTGGGGTTCCATCCGACAGACACAGACACCTGGCTCTTTCTGATGGTGGGTGCAGGGGCCCCCTGAGCCAGCCCCTGCCCTGCCTGAAGCAGGCATGGACCCCACCACGCCACACCCCAGGGTGTTCAAAACTGCTAACAGCACCAGCCCCTCCAAACAGATGCCAATGCGGGGAACCCAAAGGCTGTACCTGGGTCACTGGGATATGCCCACCTGAGGGCAGAGAACATCCCACACTGACCTCTGACCCACCCCTTTCTCTCTGCAAACAGAGCTCCACTTCCTGGTGCCCCCTCCCCAGCAGCGCAGGCCTGGGGCCTGGATTCTGCCATTCTGCAAGCCAGTACTGGGGCTTCATGCCTGCTGCTCCCAGCTCCTTGCTGTAAAAAGTCCACATCTGCCCCTAGACCCTGGGTGTGGACAGGGCCACCTGCCGCTTCCCAAGCTCATGGGGACGCACACCCAGAATCTGCTCCCACTGTCAGGGAAATTATGCCAAATGGGCCCTGTCCCCTGGTACGAAAGTGAGGTATCCCCAATGTGTTATCTCATACTATCCTTCAGGGGTGTACACAGAGCTCCATACCTGTCCCATGTAGGCACAAGATCTCACATGGAACCCCCAGTGTCCACAGGACCCCATGTCCACAAGACCCCTTGTCTGCTCCCAAGTGCCCAGAGGTAGACAGAGTCCCCTGCCCAGCCATCCCAGTGCCCATGGCCATACTCACTGCTGAGTCCGGTCTTGTTGAGGGCACTCCCCACTCCCCAGAGGATGGCCGCTCCGTAGAGGATCCACACGTGTTGCAGGACCCGAGGTTTGGGGGCCCAGAAAAAGAGGCTTAGCATGAGCAGCAGGTGCAGTCCAGCCCCGGACACCAGGGGCACCTGGCGTGGCAGCCACAGCCCCAGCAGGCCCAGCACTGAGGAGGCTGAGGCACCCAGGCCATAAGCCACCAGGAGGTAGGGCAGGCGTTCCAGCCCCACTGAGCACACGCCGTAGCACTGGGGGGGCAGAGGGGAGAAAATGCTTGGTCCTTGTCCCCAGACACGCAGGCTGCACCCTGCATGGAACCAAATGCTTCATGGGCATCATCCTGTCTCAACTATATAACGACTCAGTGGTGAGGGTGGTTACGAGACCCACTTCACAGAGCAGGAAGCCAGCTCCGAGAGGTTAAAATCATTTGTTCAAGGTAGAGGGGGAGTAAGGGAAGAGAAGGAAGCGGGAGGGATATGTTTGTGACACACTTGTACACAATTATACATATATTCAAAACCTATTCGTTGCTTATCTGAAGTTCAAATTGAACCAGACCTCCTGTGTTTTTTCCTGACAACTCTCCGCAGGCTGTACTTACCAGGGCGATCCCAGTGCAGGCAAAGAGCACGTCAAAGCCGCTGTAGATAAAGAAGGGGACGAGGTGGCGCAAGCGGAAGTCACGCACGTGCTTGAAGGGCAGCTGGAAGATGTTGCCCCAGCCCACGCTGCGCAGGTCGATCTCTTCCGTGGGCCGGTACGCGGCACCGCACAGGCCCAGCACCTACGGACCCGCGTGGTGAGCCAGGACCTCCCTCAGCCCCGCCTCTCAGCCTAAGCCCCGCCCCTAGGCCTACCCGCAGACCTGGGCCTTGCCTCCCAGCTCCGCCTTCAGGCCAAGGCCACGCCCTGCCTCCAGCTCTGCCCCCGGATTTAAGCCACACCTTCCGACCCACCAACCCTGGTCACAGGCAATCCTCTCGGACCCTGTCTCCAGCTCGACCCCAGACTAGACCTGAGTCCCCTCCAACTCCAGTCTCAGTCCACCGGCATCAGCTAGGCCTTCCCAGGACTCAGGCCGCGCCTCCAGGTCGCAACCCTGCCCAGGACGCCGGCCCCGCCCCGGACCGCACCCCTTTCTCCCGAGCTCGGTCCCCAGACTTCCCTGGCTCCGCCCCTGCCCCGTCCCGGGCGCACCAGCAGCATGGCCAGGAAGGCCACGGCCATGAGCACGCTCTCCACCACAATGAGGTGTCGGCTCCGCGGGAGCGTCCGGAGAACCGTCTTGTTGAAGCCGCTGAGGATGCCCTGGCTGTTAGTGCCTGAGAAGGGGCAGGGGCCGGGGCGTGGTGAGGCAGGGAGTCGGCTATGCTGCCCACTCGGCCTCAGAGCAATGCAGCGAGGCGGGCGGGCAGGGTTACAGGGGGCAGGAGAGCACAGTGCATGCCAAGGCAGGGTTCCTTTGGGGAGCACTTTGGAGGGGAGGGGCTCCAGGGCTGAACGTACCCCAAGGAAAGGGGCACCTTCCTCCATCTCCCTTTCCACCCTATGACCCCAGGCTGGGGGAAGGGGACACTAGTCTGTCCACCTCCAACCATTCACCCTGCACGGACTGAGCTCTCAGGGCATGCTTGGCCCCAAGAGACATCCCACAGGCAGCAGCACCCCAAATGGCACCTCCTCCAGGCGGCCTTCCCTGATGCACGCCCCTGCCCCCACCCTCTCCCCGCAGTCCAGTTCTAACTGTATTGTCCTACAGGGCCCTGTAGGGTGTGTCCTACACCCCCCCAGAGCCATGGGACACAGGACTCAGCCTTAAACCACGGGAGAGCATCCTGTCGGCCCTTGGGTACCCAGGGTCTGCTAGAGAACTCAGTGGGAACCCCACCCCCATGAGGACTAACCGCAGTTGTGCACGTTGTACAGCGTGTGGTTCAGGTCATACAGGTAGTGGTTCAGGAAGTAGATCATGGGCAGTTGCGCACAGGCGAAGCTCAGCTGTGGGCAGGAGGGCAGCTTGGGCCAGGCTTGGGGGGGTGGGGTGCACAGGGATAACCAGGTAGGGGTCTGGGCACAGCCCTGGTAGGACAGGAACCCTCCCATCTCTGGGAGCAGCTTGGTGACAGGAAGGAGCACCCAACGCAGGGGGGTTCCTCCTGGTCAATACTGGACAGGGAAGGGATGAGGTCTGTCACGAGGGGTAAGCAAGCAGGGGTTGGCCCAAGAAAGGGCAGAAAGACTAGAAGACTGAACAGCTTATGCAATGGGCCCAGTATGTGGGTTCTTCTCGGGCTGGAATACCCCACCCCCACCCCCCAGGGCCCCATATGCGGCACTCACATGAAAGAAGCTATAGAAGATGGCTTGGAAGACCAGGAGGTAGGGCGCGTGGGAGCCCCGTGGGGGGCGCTGCTGGGGCCCCTGCTCATCCCTTTCCTTGTAGTGGGTGTACTCATAATACTTCTGGGCCATCCTGGTCCACAAAGGAGAGAAGGAAAGCTTTCCCCAGCCCAACTCCTACCAGATACCTCCGCTTCCTGCACCCAAGGCTGGCAATGCAGCAGGGGCTCGGCCCAGTCTCCAGCCCTCCCCCACTGCGGCCCACCAGGCTCACCTGGTGATGTAGTTGCCCATGGAGGCCCAAAAGGGCACAATGGCCATGCCCAGGGCCACCGCGGAGGGCACAAGCGTGTAGTAGCGCTCCCAGTAGTTGGTGGAGACAAAGAGGGCGTAGATGCCCACACCTAGGAACATCATCCATTTGGTGCCAAAAAACCTGTGGGAAGTGAGAGGGACGCTGGGACCACGGGCCTACCCAGACTGTCGTAGCCCACAAGGCTGCGTGAGGTGGGGAGAGACCCCTGGCCTTGCAGCCAGGGCTCTAAGATGGAGACACAGGCTAGCTAAGGGGCCTCAGGCTGTAATGGGGGCACGGCACCATTGCAAGTGTGGAAGGAGATGAAGCCGGGAGAAGGTGGCCCAAGTCAGGGGCTTATGGGCACATCTAGCCCTCATTCGTGTTCCGGGCTGACGCACCAACTCCATCTCCGCCCAAACTCATCTGCGGGGACAGGACCCAAACGCTCAAGGAAACTTGGGAGCAGCGAGAGGAAGGGACGGGGCTGCTGGCCAGGCTTCCTTGCTGCCCACTGCTCTTGCAGCCCGTGCGGCCGGTTGGTCAGGAAGCCTCCTCTCTGGCTCCTAGGAACGCGGCCTCGCTGGCTCTGGGAAAGTGCCACACCATGTTCAAAGGAGGCTGACAAGGGACAAGATCAGGGCCCATTCAGGGCATGGTGGCTGGTCAGGCTGAACCCCACCACCGAGATCTTTGGGTTTTTGTTATTGTTGTTTTTTAAGGATTTGTGCTCATTCGTTTCTTTTGGTTTCCACGAAGCTCAGAGCAGAATGACCCTGGTTTTCTGACAGTTACTTCCTCTTCTATCACAGACCCCTGGTTCTTTTCCTGTCCTTATTTTGCCACATAAAGAATAGACAGGGGAAGCCGGGATGGCTCAGTGGGTTAAGCGCTCACTTTGCAGCCCCGGGGACCAAGGATCGAATCCCAGCCCCGGCTCGTGTGGACCCATATGCTGAACTGGGGAGTGCCCCCAGTTCGGTTCTCACAGGGTTGAGACCCCGGCCCAGTTCCTGCAACCTCTCGCCCACCTGTGGAATGAAACTATGTAGAAAAAACCAATGATGTACAACTATGGAGACTGTTCTGGGCCCTCCCCCTTCTCTCTGAATCTGTATCTCTCTCTGTCAAAAAAACAATAAAATCTTTAAAACCTTAGTCTAGCTTCTTAAAAAAAAAAAAAAAGAGAAGAAAAAAGACTAGACAGGCAAAAAAAAATAATAATAATAATAATAGACAGGCAGCCCCCTCTGATCTATCTGGGGGAAGGGCAGGTCACATAAAATGCACTGTACATTCTGATGGAGTAAAACAAACAAAAAACATAAAAATAGTATTAACAGTCGTCATTGCTGGTGAGGCTGCGTTTTTATGTTTTAAAAATGACACACACATCCAGTGGTCATGCAGACTGGCAGGGCCCTTCGGAAAGTCAGCCTGGGTTTGGGCAAGGGGCAGGCTTGGGGGGTTGGAACCTTCCGTCTGCCAGGTGCTGGACACAGGAGTTGGGTGAGCTATCTATCACATCTCTCGGTTTCCTGATGTGTGAGATGAAAGCATTTACCTCAGATTGTAAGCAATGAGCTAACACAACGTACCCAGCACCTAAGAAATGAGATGAGTTAGCTGTTGTTAATAATAGTGATGGGTTTCAAGAGCCATAAAGACTTTCCTTGGCCCATTTATCCTGGATTTTTAAAAAAATTATTATTTTAAGAAGGAAGGGGAAGCCGGGATGGCTCAGTGGGTTAGGCACTCACTTTGCAGCGCCAGGGACCAGGGATCGAATCCCGGCCCCGGCCCGTGGGGAACCATATGCTGAACTGGGAGCTCCCCCAGTTCAGTTCCCTCTCTGTCTCTGTATCTCTCTCTCTCTCTCTCTCTCTCTCTCTCTCTCTCTGTCAAAAATAAAAATATATAAAAAAAAGAAGGAAATGGCCAAAAAGTGAGGGTGCACAAAAGTGAATGTGCAAAACAGGAGAGGGAGCTGCACAGTCTGCCTGTGAGCCACACCTGGGTGCCCACACCTCTGCAGAAGCTGCTACCATCACAATGTCCCCACTGTAGGGAAGCTGGGATGGCTCAGCAGGTTGAGCGCTCGTTTTGCAGAACCAGGGTCTGGGGATCATATCCCAGCCATGGCCCGTGAGGACCCATATGCTGAACTGGGGTGTACCCAGTTCTTGTTGGGGCAAGCTTCCCACGTAGGAGGCCCCAGCAGGGGCGTGTGTCCCATTCGGGAGGCCCCTGGCCCCGTTCCTGCCCTGCGTAGACTGGTGCCCACCTGTGGAGTGAAACTATATAAAAAACTGATGACGTACAACTGTGGAGACGGCTCTGGGCCTGCCCCTTCTCTCTGTCTCTCTCTGTCAAAACAATAAAAATAAACCTTAAAAAAAAAAGTCCCCATTGTGAACACTGTGGAGCAGTGAAAAGAAAGCAAAAGTGAACGTGGCACTTGTGCTCAGGTGCCAAGGATGTAAGTAACTGTCATCCACGCAGGCGGGTGGGAGAGCAAAGTTAGCCGATTTACTGGAAAGCTTGGGAGGGATCTTCTTTTTTCTGATTTCAGTTATGATTTTAATGCCGTTTGTGCAATTGTGACAAAGGATTTGTTTGTTTGCTTAATCTGTCAACTGGTCTCTGGGTCCTGTCTGAGCACATCCTACCTCCTGACAGGGAGGGTCTGGCAGGAGGGATTTTTGCAATGGCCAGGAGGCTGGACCAGAAGCCTCGGGGTTCACTCTAGAGCAGACCCTCTGGGTGTGCCCAGCCACGCCCTTTCATGACAACTGTCCCTGGACACCGGCCACAGCTGATTGGGTTGGGGTGGGTGCCTGAGCCTTGCTGGCTGATCAGATTCCCTCCAGAGACCCTACATCCCTAACCCCAAAGGGTCACTGTGGCTCCAGGCCACAGAGCGGGGTGTGAAGAGAAGCCGGGGGAATTTCTGTTGCTTGAAACCCAGGGAGCCCTAGGCTGAGCTCATTTCCTTCCCGGACCCAGGCTTCCCCACTTCTCTCTCAGCCCTCCAGGTAGCAAGGCCTCTCCCAACTCCCCTCCGCCCAAGGCTACCAGGTGGGCTCCAGACCTGTTGGTGCAACAGCCCCTGCGCCCCTTCCAGATGGGCGTGACAGCCCAGCCTCACGGGGACAGCAGGGTCGCACCTGATGAGCACAGGTGTGTAGAGGAGGGCCGCGATGGGCATCACGTTGATGCCGATGAGCATCTTGTTGTCGATGTCGGGCAGCCCCATGTTGCCGTACTTCACTTCGCGGTAGGTCTCGTCGTAGTGCAGGATCAGCTGCATCTGCAGGAGGCCTGAGGACAGGGAGCCGCGCGTGGAGCGGGCGGCCTGGCTCCGGGGCGCGGGGGGCCGCCAAGCAGAGGCTGCCACGTGTTTACCAAAGGGCTTCCAGCTTCCAACGCCATGCAGACAGCGGGGAGCCAGGCTGGGCCAAGCGTGGTGGCCACCCCCCGCCCCATCTGCGCGCCCCGCAGGTCTCGTGGACCGCAGCGCTCCTGACTCCCGGGGCCGCAGACCAGCCGGGTGCGGTGGCTCCGGTTGGGACCTGGGGCCACTGCACGGTCTCACCCCACCCCCACGTGGAGGACGGGGCCCGGCTGCAGCTGCGAGGGCAGGGTTGGGAAGTGAAAGAGGAAGGGAGGCCCCTGAGGTTTCTCTTTCCCTGGCCGGGGCTGGGGAGGATGGGCACGGGGAAGCGGCAGCGCCCCCTCGCCGGGGCCGGGCCGCGCGCGGCGGGCAGCTACCCAGGTAGACGCCGTAGGTGAGCGTGCCGCCCGCGCTGGCCGCCAGCACGTTCTTGAGCACCCCGAGGCGCTTGCGGCGGTAGTAGCGGCGCTCCTCCTCCTCCTCGTTGTAGTTGGGGTACGCGCCCACCAGCTCGTCCAGCTGCGGGGTACGGAGGGCGCTCGCACCGGGCCGAGTGCCCCCCAGTGCCCGGCACCCCGGACCCCCGCAGCCCGGACCCCCACATCCCTGCCCCGGGGGACACCCTGGAGCCGCACCCCAGCCCCCGCACTCCGGACCCCCACATCCCTGCCCCGGGGGACACCCCGGTGCTCCAGGGCCCCGCACCCCAGCCCCCCGCAGCCCGGACCCCCACATCCCTGCCCCGGGGGACACCCCGGGGCTCCAGGGCCCGCGCATCCCCTCACGGTCCCCGTCACCGCTCACCGGGGCCTCGGGCCCGTCGGGGACCCCAAGCCGGTCCTCATCGCCCTGCGGACCCCCGACCCCTGCTACCGGGTAGAGTGGCGGCTCCGCCTCCATGGCCCAGCCCCGCCAGAGCACTTGTACGGCCGGTGCCGGTGTCCCAGCCGCGGAGCCAGGCACTTCCTCCCTGCGGCCCGGACCTGCCTCCGCCTGGCCCCTCCCCGCCCCGCCTCCCTGGCCACCTACCCCAAGAGGGCGGCCCCCGCACAGCTGGGGGCAGCTTCGGCTTTGGGGCCTGCAAGTGGGGCCCCCCCATCAGCACCCTGCAGCAGGGTTCAGAGCCTCCTGCACCCACCCTGCTGGGCAGGGGGTCCAGGGCGGCCAGGGGGAGCCCAGGACCTTCCCACCTTGTCTGAGCTGATGCTCCATAGCACTGGCTGTCGTCCTGGTTAGAAACACCTGGGACGCTTTCTAAACTATGCGGTTCCCAGTACAGTCTCTTCAACAACTGTGTTGGGAAAACTGGATAATCCCACACAAAATAAATAAATAAATAAATAAAATTGAATCTTCATCTTACACCACTTAATACAAAAATTAACTCGAAACAGAACAAAGATTTAAACTAAGGTGACCAGACGTTGTCCCGCTTTTGGCGGGACAGTCCCGATTTTTAACAATTTGTCCCGCGTCCTGCGGCGTTTTAAAAAAGTCCCAATTTTTGGAAAGAATGCACGACAAGCTAGGGAACGGCGGGAGATAGACCAAATTTTTAATCAAGAACCCCCTCCCCCCCGGTCAATGGTGTCCCTCTTTACCAATGTTAAAATCTGGTCACCTTGATTTAAACATAAGACCTGAGACCATAAAACTCCTAGAAGGGGAAGCCAGGATGGCTCAGTGGGTTGAGTTGGCTTTGCAGCCCCAGGGACAGAGGATCGAATCCTGGCCCTGGCCTGTGCGGACCCATCAGCTGAACTGGGGTGAGCTTCCCACACAGGAGGCCCCCAGCCCGGTTCCAGCCCCGAGTGGCTCCCAACCACCTGTGTGGAAGGAAACCATGTTGAAAACTGATGACATACAACTATGGAGACTGCTCTGGGCCCTCCCCCTTCTCTCTGTCTCTGTCAAAAACAATAAAACAAATCTTAAAAAAATAAAATAAAGCAAATATATATATATATTTACATCAAATGACAACAACAAAAAAAATCTGTGTTCTGGAAACACTGACACAAAGAATACAATTTGAGAAGCAGCTGCTCTCAGCTCCAGGGCCCCTAAAATCTGCTGATGCTCAGTAAGCGTCAGTGAGCAAGAAAACATGGGCACCTGACCTGATCAGTGAGACATGCAGTTCGGATGTGACTGGCTTCCTGCAGCTGGAGACCAGAGCTTTCAAATACCTGAGTGACAGGCTCCCTGATTAAATTTGGCCAATGAGAGGTGCTGGTGGAAGACTGGGGCGGGAGAAAGGGAGAAGCCCCAGTATTTCCTCCCCCCAGGAGGCACGCGGGCAGCCAGTGGCTTGGCTATTCCAGGGTCCCAGCACCTACCGGGCAGTCAGCACAGCCGGGGTGGCCTACAAGGCAGAGAATGGAGCAAGGCCAGCAGGTCCCCCCACCTGTACCCACTGTCACGGCCCCAGGAATGAGCAGCCACAATCCCTCACCAATGTCCAGTGATCTCTGTAATAGGCTTTATTGTCCATTATCATTATGAAAAGCATAGACGTTCCTTACGGGGAAACCCACAAGAGAGAAGTGTTGCCCCCAATTCAAACGGCTCCTGGGGTGCCGCTGAGAAGCAGCAGAAGCGTGTCGCCAGTAGGAGTGTGAGGGACCCACTGAACATCACCTGATGCCACCTCCCTGCACTGAGGTGATGCTGCCTTTTTTTTTTTTTTTTTACTAAAAACCGTGAGAATGACAATCATCACAAACTGTTGGGAGGTCCCCGAGGACCCTAACCCAATGCCTGTCACAGCAGGTGTCCAGGAAACTGTGGCTGCTGTTTTCAGCTCAGACATGAGGCTCCCAGGAGTGGGGGTGATGGCACCCCCTCGCTCCTAAACAAGGCCGGGAAGTCTGCCTGACTGGGCTAGAACCCCCACCTGTTCCTCTCACTGTGTGGCCCTGGCCTGGTCACTGTACCTCTCTGAGGTTGCTGTCTCCTCAGTAACAGAGTCTTCCAACCCAGAGAGGGGAGAGGACAAGCCCCTATTTCTCCCCCAGGAGCAGTGCCCCCCAGACCAGGTTGACACCCCTGTGCCAGGGGATCAGGGCTCTTTCGGGACCATACAGAATGTTCCTGAATTCATGACAAATTCAGGAATAGCCCCTGCAGGGGGTGATCGCTGGCCAGAGAGGGGCCCCTCAAGATCCTGCAACACCCTTCCCACCCACCAGTAATTCCCCAGCTGGGTCCCTGACTTGCTGTGTGGCCTGAGACCAGTGGCTATCCCTCTCTGGGCCTGGTTCCTGGCTGAGGGCTCTCAGCCCCAGCTCAGCCCTACCTGGTGCCAGCTCTGCCTCTGCCTGGCTCAGCTCCAGACAGCAGGGCACGGCTGTCACATGCTGAGCCACGTGACAAGCAGCGGCTGGGGGCTCCATCCCATGCAGAGAACGGGGCCCTCTGCAGCCCCCAACTCCTGTCCCAAGTGGCGAAAGGAAACCTTCAGGGGCCACCAGAGCAGGTGCGGGCCCGGAGACCTCGCCTGCCCTCCCAGGTAGGCAGGGAGAGCGGGGGGCGGTTAGGAGCTTCTCCCAGGGGCCGCGGCGGCCTGGAGGCCCCAGGCCAGGACCTCAGGCAGGCCCAGGGCACCCAGGTCAAGGGGGCAGCGGCAGCAGGCCAGGACGATGGCACAAAGGGTGCTCCTGCCCCCACACCTGTAACCTAATCACCTGCCTGCTTGACACCGCTGGGGAATCACCCCGCTTTGTGCTGGCGCCAGGGGGCGGACGGGCGTGCTAGGGCGGGGGCCGGGGTGAGGTCCAGGGCCAGCTCCCCTGGCACAGCTCAGATGCCAGGGACCGACCTGTGACACATCATCAGGCTGCCGCCCTATAGGGCAGAGGGCGGGAGGACCCAGCACCTGTTTCCATCGTGGGTCCGGGCTCAGCCGCTCACGCTTGAGGGGTCCATTCCTGTCCCCTCCCTGGGGCTCCATCTCCCCATTGTGAAACGTCAGGTTGCAGGGGGACAGGCTCCAGGAGTGGGGTGCTGGATGGGGGAGGTGTGGATTGACACAGGCACGCGGAGGGCAGGGCAACGGAGCCCGCAGTGGGTTTGGGCCCTGAGGTTGTATTTCTGGACTGCGGCCATCATTGGAGCTGCCCTCTTGATTCTGCAGCTGGGAAACGGAGGCTCGTGGGGGAGGGTGGGGAGCTGGTGTGGGGGCAGGGCTTTCCTTGCTATCCTAGGCTTCTGGGCCCCACCCCCCACCATAATTCCCAGGGCCACCACAGTGGGCTCACCTCCTTCTCCAGCTGGGCCTGGACCCCTTAGCTCAGAGCTCCCTGGAGACCTGCTGTGTGGCCCTAGGCAGCTGCCAGCCCTCTCTGGACGGCCCTGGCTCCTTCTGTGTGGTCCTGCAGAGGATCTAGTGGCCCCTGCATGTTATGTAACATTCGCTGAGGTCCAGACACCAACGAGAGGCCAACAACTCCATTATTACACCAAGAGCTTATTCAGGGAACTTAAACGGGGTGAACCTGGGGCGGTGGCAAGATGAGGTAGCTCTCTTTTGCCCAGTGTGACAGCTCTAAGGTGCTATGTAGGACAGGCCAAGATGGATGGGGGTACAGAGGAGGGACCAGCCCCCAATAAGGGCACAATGCCTGGGGAAGGAAGGGCAAAGCCTGTCCCAGGAACCAGCATGCCTGCGGCGCAGGGGAGGGGTCGCTCAGACAGTCTCTGAGGGGGTTTAGGGGACGCGGATCTAGCTGGAGGGTCCGGCAGCAGCGGTTGCACAACCGTAGCCCAGGCACCCGGCCAGGGCAGCCCCGCCCCCGGGGCCGGCCCAGCCCAGGACATTTCGTAAGGGCCTGGCGTCCGGGTGGCCAGCGGAGCTCCAACAGCCAGGAGGAGAAAGCAGGGCAGCTTGGCAGGGCCTCAGGTACAGTGTTCTTCTGGGGAGGTGGGGGGGGGATAGCAGCCGGCTGTCACAGCTAGGGTCCTGCTGTGGGGCTGCCAGCTCAGCAAGCCAGACCACGGACGGCCACACACACAGACGGGCTTTGTCCTCCCCCTACCCCGCCCATGCCACTGCCCGCCTGGCTCTGGGTCTGCAGAGGTGTCCGCTCTCCCCAGGGGTCAGGCTGCCCTGCTCCCTGCCCAGCCACAGGTTGGGGGATGGGGTGTGGGGGTTGGTCAGCCCTCTGTTCATCTGGATACCTCTGGATTCCTCCGGATTCCTCTGTATTCCAGTTTTCCAGGGTGAAGACGCTGGGTGGCCTTGGGCAAGCTCCTTGCTCTCTCTGTGCCGAGGTCGCCATCACCTTCAGTACGGAGAATAGGTGGCCACACCAGGCTGTTGTGGTCAAAGGAGTGACGCGGGTGTGGGCGGTGGATCCCGACTTTCTTATGAATTTTCGCAGCTCAGATGCACTGGGGGAAGTGGGGTGCAAGCCTGAAGCCCAGTCCGATACCGCAACCCCCTTATATGTGGGTCCTTTGTGAGGGACAAGCCCAGGGTCCCCCTAGGTCCCAGGCAAAAGGCTGCCTGGGCTCCTCTGCTTGCCTGCGTTGTGCGGGGTTCCCCAGACGGAAACTCCTCAGAGACTCAGGCCAGAGTGACCAGCCAGTAGGGGGCAATGTTGGGTGAGTTGGCTTCAGGTTGCCAGGAGTCGCTGCTGCTGGACGGTTATGTCCAGACCTCCACCCCCCAGAGCTCCGCCCCCTGCAGAGCTCCCCACCCCCCACCTTGCCATAGGTGCACCATTCATGTGAGGATACTTAGATTTTTGTGGGTTTGGCATGAACTCTAATGAAAGTGCAAACAACCGTGGGGAGGCAGGTCAGGGTGGGTCCTGCTGTCTGCAGAAATCTGCAGGTGAGAGCCGGACAGAGAAAAGGCTGGGAGAGTGGGTAGAGGAATAAATATTGACGAAGTGCTGACTTTTATTGAGCACTTACTCTGTGCACAATGGCAGATGTCATTATCAGCATCCATCCTCTAGATGATAGCAAGGACTATATCACCCCCGCTTTATAGACAAGAACACTGAGGCAGAGAGAGGGTGAGTGACTTGCCCAAGGTCACACAGCCCGGAAGAGGCAGAGCCGGGGGCACAAGCCCAGATGGCTACTGGAGGCGGGTAGGGCTCAGGCTCCTTTCCGGGTCTTGGCACAGCCCAGTGTGCCCTCCTCCCAGAAGGAGGGTCGGGCAGGGGCAAGGCTGGGGCTGAGAGGGGCCCTGAGACTGTCCCCCTTCAGCCACACTGCCACCTCTCTGGGAGCCATGGTGCTTGAGGTAATTTCCCAGCTTCTTCCAACCAGAACAGAAGGCCTGTGGGGTCAGCGTGGTCCCCAGACACGCCTAGGGGGTGGACAGCCAGCCTGTCAGTACAGAGTGCCAGATGGGCTGGGCCATTATGTCATCTGCAGCAGGCTCGGCCCCCAGGGCCATGGAGCCCTCCAGAAAATGGAGGGAGGGGCATGGTGACAGTCACCACTAAACAAGCCGTAACTGGCAACCTTGGAGGCACTGGTGCCCAGCCCTGGGTTCGGAACCGGACGTGTGGTCTCATCCCTGACAACCACTGTGTCCAGTGTGGGTGCTATCAGTACCCACCTAACAGACAAGAAGGCTGGGGAGCAGCGGGTAAGACAGAAGGCCAGTGCGGGACGACACCAGGCATGTGGCACATGGTGGTGAGCAGCAGAGCCAAGAGGCCGCTGTGAGTATGTGTGAGAGAGCAATCAGGGTGAGCTGCCTGGAGGAGGCATCAGCCAAGGTGAGCTCTGAAGGGAAGGATGACAGAGAGGGCAGGAGGAAAGCGTCCTGGTGGGTTATGGGCACAAATCCGAGGAGTGACGGCGTCCCGGTACTCCTCTGACAAGCTTCAAGTACATGGGCGGTGGGGCTCGGGCCGTGCTTGGTGCCTCAGCCCGCCTGCCAGGCCCCCTCGCCCCCACTGTTCCCTGCTCCTCCAACATGGTGACGGGTCCAGGTTGGGGTGGGCAGCAGGGCCTCTGGGAGGCTGGGGTTCTCCCCCACCCCCATCTTGCTGGGGAGCTCAGGGGTTGCAAGAGGAGGTCAGTGCCCGCCGTCACCGGTCCCTCCAAGCCACTGCCAATCGCTTGGCCTCCCTGGGCAGCGCTGCCTGGCGGGGGCACAGAATGCCCCAAAGTGGTTGCTATGGGGGCGGTTGGTGAACTCATCCAATCCTCCAGGGTACTCCGCTCAAGCCTGCAGGGCGAAGGCAGCCCATCTTCAGGAGGAGCCCTGGACAGGGCGGGGGCACGGCCCGGGGCTCATTTCTGTGGCTCCCCTGGTGGCCTGCTCACCCTTAGGTGCTGTCCCCAGGCCCACGCAGGTCCTGTGACTGTCTCGGGTTCCAGGGCTCTCCTGCCTACTGTGTGTGTGTGTGTGTGTGTGTGTGTGGTGGAGGGCGTGCAGGGCCAGCCCAGGCTCTCTGGGGTCACACGTGAGTCCCGGTGGGGGTGTCTGTGCACCCACGTGGGTGCAGCAGGGGTGGAATGGGTGGCTGAGGAGGTGGGGGAGCCCCGGCCCACACTGCCCCCTCCCCTCACACCTGCAGGATGGACCCCTTCTCGGACACACTGCGGCGGCTGCGGGAGGCCTTCAGCTCGGGGCGGACGCGGCCGGCTGAGTTCCGGGCCGCCCAGCTCAAGGGCCTGGGCCGCTTCCTGCAGGAAAACAAGCAGCGTCTGCAGGAGGCGCTGGCCCAGGACCTGCGCAAGGTGAGGGGGGAAGGGGAAGTGGGGCAACAGGGGTGGGGACAGCTGTATCCTCCATGAAGTGACACTAAACGCCCACCCAGCCCTACCTCCTTCCCTGTGCCATGACCCTCTCTTCTGCGTTCATCCATTTGTTCATTTCTTCATTCGCTTGACTGTTTATTGAACACCTACTATGTGCTAGGTACTGTTCTGGGCTCTGGGGTGCAACAGAGAATAAAATAAAGTTCCTGTGCCCAGGGATCTGGGTAAATAAATAATCACATAGCATGTTGATGGTAGTAAGTACCACGGAGAGACATTCCCAGTGTGAAAGGGGCGAGGGCCAGGATCAGGGTGCGGTTTTCTATTGTGGGGGGTCAGGGAAGGTTTCTTTGAAAAGGTGGCATGTGAGCAGAGACATGAAGGAAGAGGGGGAAGGAGCCACATGGACCCTGGGGGAAATGACAGAAAGCACAGCATGTGCAAAGGCCCTGAGGCAGGAGGTGCTTGGCGCATTTGTGCTCAGCCCCTCCCAATTCCAGCAGCAGCCATGGAAGGACCCCCAAAATGCACTGTCTGGTAGGCAGCCTCGCACCCGCTCAGCCAACAGGGCCCACCTGCTTAGCTGCCCCAGGATACCTGTCTGGGGGGTTCTTTTCTGGATAAAATGTTTCCGGTGCTTTTGACAAAGGCCACAGTGCCCAGGCCCACACCTTTGGTCCCACCAGCCCCTCAACACCTGGGACCTCTGGGGAGGGGCCCACAGTGCATGTCGGTTGCCAGACAGCCCCTGTGGTCACCTCTTGTCCCCAGGCAGCAACAGTCCCATGTTGCCTTGTGCTGAGGGCTGAACTTGTCTTAGTCCTAAACCCGAGGCGTGTCCCAGGAAGGGCTCTAGTTGACCCCCAGGCGGGTACACCCCTCGTTGCTCTGGGCCTTCTGTTCACACCTCCTTGGGACCCACCGGCTTCCCTGGCACTGGTCACAAATTCGCATAGTGCCTGGTGGCATCTAGCGTCACGGTTGAGGGACACCCATGGGGTGTGCACAGGGACAGCAGAGGCTGGCCACAGAGACTTGTCCTGAATATAGGGCCTCCTGGTGAGGCATCCTCAGTGTCCCCACATCTTCTCCTTTCCACCACTGCAGCCAAGTGGGACTCTGCTCCCTCACTGGCTGGTTCTGGAATTGTCTGCTGTCCTGTTTATGAAACCAGGGAACCCGCTGTAGTCTCCTTGGCTCTCTCCCTCCCGAGGGGCTGGCTGGGCCTCCATGGGGGGCGTGTCCCACTCCCTGGACCCAGGAGACTGGCACCCCCATGGAGCCTCTGCCACCACTCGCCTGCTGGCCCACACCCACCTGCCCTTCCCCGTGAGACCTGAGCCGACAGTCTATCTGGTCCCTTTTTTCCCTTTGGCTCAGATTTCCCTCCTGCCTCTCAGGCTGACACCTCAAGGCTCTGGGAGCCAGGGCCCCACAAAGGGAGCAGCAGCCCAGACAATCTAACCCGGTCCCTCCCTCCAGAGTCCCCTACCGTCCCCGCAGGTAGCACCTGCCTCTGCTGGCCTTGTCCTGCATGAATCCTCTCATTTGACCCCCACAGGCCTTCTAGGTAGGGCGGCCACACCCGGTCACCCCCGGAGGAGGCTCAGCAGGGCACACAGCCCTGGCTCGCACAGCCTGCTCCTCCAAAACCACCGTGTTCACCTGGGTCCAGGCTGTCCCTGACGCCAGCCTAAACCTCTCTCAGGTGACCGGCCAGGAGCAGTGGTCAGGCCAGGCCCCACAGGGGTGCACTGAAGGCATGCCTGAACCACGCTCAGCTTCCAGAACGCCGTGGGTGTGGCTTCTTCCCCCAGGGTCCCAGCACCCTTCCCCTCAGGGCTCAGCTCCAGCCTTGGCCTTGCTACTGACTGATCCTGGCCAAGGCGTCCCCTTCTCTGGGCTTTGGTTCACCCTCGAGCCACCCTGGCACCGTCCCGCCCTCTAGCAGCGGGGCTTGTGCTGTAATGGCCAGGGCTCAGGCATGGGGACAGCCTGGCTGGTGCCCCTGGCCTTGGGCCTCCAGCTGCCTGCAGCCCATGGGCTGGGTCTCTGCTCCTGGGTGGGGGTGGGGCAGGCCTATGGAGACAGAGAGGACAATGTCCACATTGATGTCTGTCTCTTCCCTCCTGCCCTGGAAATCTGACAGTGACGCCTGGCCCCTGGGCTGTGAGAATGGATGGCAGATACCCAGGGATGCCTGCCTGTCCCCAGTGTCCCCGGAGCCGACTGACATCCACACAGTGAGACACACAGAGAGTCCTGTTAGCATTTAAGTGAGACTTCATCCCTTCTGGGCTTGGCAGTCCTCACCCCAGCTGCCTGGTCCCCTCACCTCCCCAACTCTGCCCCTGCCTAATCAGGAACAGAGCGAGCCTGCAGCTACCTCCGGGCCTTTGCACACGCTGTGCCAGCTGCCCAGAATAGTCTGCCTTCATACATTCATGGGCTCCTTCCCTCCCTTTCTTCACTGCGCAAATCTCACCCCATCCCACAGACCAGCACTGACCATCCTGTATAAAATAAAAACATACATACGTGCACACCCTCACACACTCGCGCACACACTCTCAAGCCGTCTCCATCGCCTTACCCAGTTTCATCTCTCCACTGCACTGTCTCGTCCTGATGTAGCAGTCTGTGTTCTCATCATCCCACGGCCTGTCCCCGTGTGATGTCAGCTCCACGGGGCTGGTTTTCTGTCTGCTTCGATCACTTCCGGCTCCAGAGCAGCAGCTGCGTGCCGTGCGCACTCACGGACCGTGGGGAGAGTGAAGGAATGAGCAGAGGAGCAGGCCTGGCCAGGGCGCCAGCCGCCTGCTGATCCTCTGCTCCCCTGTAGTCGGCCTTCGAGTCAGAGGTGTCTGAGACCAACATCAGCCAGGGGGAGATCAACTTGGCCCTCAGGAACCTGCGGTCCTGGATGAAGGATGAGAAAGTGCCCAAGAATCTGGTGAGCGGGCCTCGGGCCAGGGCGGGCTGGTGGCTTTGGGGCCGGGGGCTTCCCACCAGGCAGCCTCTCTGATGGAGGGGCACGTTGAGGGGCTGGGGCGTCAGCACCTCACTACTGCTCACCGCCATGCTGGCCCCCATGCAGGCCACGCAGCTGGACTCCGCCTTCATCCGGAAGGAGCCCTTCGGCCTGGTGCTCATCATCAGTCCCTGGAACTACCCCATGAACCTGACCTTGGTGCCCCTGGTGGGCGCCATTGCTGCAGGTGAGAGCCCAGCCTCCACATTCCCACCCACCCCCTCCCTCATGGCCTCTCAGTCACCTACAGAGTTGGGGAGGAGGGCGGGGAGCTGTCACTAAGCAGGCCTGGCCCACCATGCCCGGGCTGTGTGGCCTTGGGCCCCTCACATCACCTCTCTGAGCCTGACTCTTTACCTGAAGGCAGAGTGCAGGTGTGAGGAGTGGGGAGTGGCTCCCCTCTCCCAGCTCTCGCCCTGCCCCCACGCACCCCGCCCTGCAGGGAACTGCGTGGTGCTGAAGCCCTCGGAGGTCAGCAAGCACACCGAGAAGGTCCTGGCCGAGGTGCTGCCCCAGTACCTGGACCAGGTGAGCAGGGGTAGAGAGGGGCCCCCCACAGCAGCGCTCTGGGGACCCTGTGTGTCTTCTGGTTGTCTCTGCTCCCCCAGCCATGGCCTGTCACCAAGCAGGCCAGGCCCTAACCCCGCAGCTGATGGTCTGGGACTGCCCATGCCTAGAGCCCCTGGGGAGCCCCCCATCCCCACCTCACCCCACCCAGCCCCCCCAGAACCCTGGCACCCCCGGGTCAGGCAGGGAGGAGGGCCGCCCTCAGCTCGCTCTGGGACCCACCGCCGTCGCCTTGCAGACCTGCTTTGCGGTGCTGCCCGGCGGGCCCGAGGAGACGACGCAGCTGCTGGAGCAGAAGTTCGACTACATCTTCTTCACGGGTGAGGAGTCGGCGGGGGGGTGCTAGCGCAGGGACAGGTGGTGTGGAGAGGTGGAGGCCTACACCCGCACCCACCTTTCTTGTCCCCAACCCTGAGAGAGGCCACCAGGGACCCAGGGATCAGAAGCAGGGAGACAACGTAGGTGTTGGGAGGGGCTCCTGGGTTTCTAGTGGGGAGAACCAGGCTTGCAGCCGAGGGCTGAACTGTGTGAGGACCCAGCATTGGGTAGGGCTGGTCCAGGGCTGGAGTGGGGACATTCGGAAGGTCCTGCTGGGGCAGTGACCGGCCAGGGACGGCCAGGTGAGGGCGGGCACACCCCTGACTCAGCAACCTCTCTAGGGAGATGCAGGGCAGGGTGTGATCTCCCCAAGGGGTCCCAGTCCCCAGGTCGAGGCCATTCACCTGGTCCAGGTGATCGAAGCCACTCTGGCCTCTTTCCACCCCCAGGGAGCCCTCGAGTTGGCAAGATCGTCATGAGTGCTGCTGCCAAGCACCTGACGCCCGTCACACTGGAGCTCGGGGGCAAGAACCCCTGCTACGTGGATGACAACTGCGACCCCCAGACCGTGGCCAACCGCGTGGCCTGGTCCCGCTACTTCAACACGGGCCAGACCTGCGTGGCCCCCGACTACGTCCTGTGCAGCCCCGGAATGCAGGAGCGTCTGCTGCCCGCCCTGCAGAGCGCCATCACCCGCTTCTACGGCGAAGACCCCCGCGGCTCCCCCGACCTGGGCCGCATCATCAACCAGCAACATTTCCAGCGGCTCCGGGGCCTGCTGGGCTGTGGCCGCGTGGCCATCGGGGGCCAGAGCGATGAGAGCGATCGCTACATCGGTGAGCCCCGCCCTCGCCGCCACGGCA
>PVKE010016992.1:0-15216 GCA_004027555.1 Craseonycteris thonglongyai
TCTCTCTCTCTCTCTCTCTCTCTCTCTCTCTCTCTCTCTCTCTCTCTCTCTCTCTCTCTCTCTCTCTCACACACACACACACACACACCTTCTCTCAAAAATCAATAAAGTATATCTTTAAAAAAAGAGAGAGTGCAAGGAAAGAAAGAGCAAGCAAGATCCACTGGGCAGCTTACATGTGGAAGTGAGTTTAAAGTATATGTTTTTCACTAGTAGTCAAAGTTCACAGAGTGATTTTAACCATCCTCTCTATTCTCCTGCAACTGTTCCTATGGAAAATGTTTAAATTCTAAAGAACAGAAAGTCAATAGAAATAAAACTTCAGGGACAAAGCAGTCCCAGTTGCAGGCAGACCAAATACAGCTGATTACTAGCAAGAAAGCCTTCATTGTAACAGGGATTTTACCCTGTCTTTGGCATTCCTAAGTAAGAAAAGAGAAGTGCTATAAACCAATGACAATTAGCAATAGTTTTACACCAAAAGCATTCTAATATGGTACTTGATAAAAACAAAATAATCTGTTTTCTTAACTGGGTTGGGGGAAATGTACTCTTTTTGAGCAACTGAAAGAACACAATATATTAATTGACTGATTCATAATTGCTACATTGTTCTGATGTTTGTCTTAGACTCTGCATGAGTGGTTTTCCTTGATGCTAATCCCATTAGAAGTAAAATGGACTGCATTTTTTAATCTCTTTGTTCCTCAAAAACAATTTAATTGAAAATTTGTTTAATAGCAGGTGCCATTTTACAGATGGCCAGGTTGGAGAGTAAAATAACTTAGGGGAAAATGAGCTTTTATATGTTTCACAGCTCTTAATATATATATCCTGAAATAGTTCTCAGACAGTAGTATAACCAAAAACAGCTTAGGCATTAAGGAATACAGTAGACAAAAGTCCAAACACAATAAGAAACTACACCAAATTTATTTCAATGATAATCCTTTTATTGGGCACATATTACCCTTGCCTTCCTCACCATCTCACTCATTCTCTAACCTCCCCTCTCCCTTCTTCCCTGAGAGAACTGTTACACACCACTCTTTGTTCTGTAGAAGGAATGCCTGGAATGGACACAAGGTGCTATGTCTTGGAGCTCTATGTCTTGATCTTATAAGCTTGAAAGTGTGGGGACTATGACCTAGGGGTCTGATCTGGCAGGCAGACTATGAACTACAGGAACAAGCTTCCTGATCCTTTCAAATGTTTAAGAAAAAGAAGCAGACCTTCTTTGAAGCTTTCCCAATGTCCATTACTATATTTAAGTGGCTTCTTAATGTATTAAGACCTGTTCCTATAGAAAATCTTACTTCTGAGAAACAGAAAAATAAAAGTCATATTCATAAGCTGATTCTAAGTTTGCCCACAAGTATTAATTACTCTGCATTATGACTGCAGAATAAAGTGTTATACCTCACAAAAATGATTTCTCGCCAAACCTCACTTAATCCCTAATCATATGGGAACATTCTAATTTAAAAACAACTAATAAACAGCTGCTATATGTCTGAAATGACATTTAAAAGAGCTAAGTACCACTATGACTAAATGAATCTCTATAAAGATCATCAATGGCTATTAACATCACAAAGAGAAAGACAGACATTAGGTGCCTACTACTGGATACAAAGTTATGTTGCCCCCCACACACATACACACACACAAAGAAAAAAGAAATCCTTACATCACCCATTCAAGCCTCTACACTAGTGCTATTCTGAACTGGAGCAAGAAAAGGGAGGACATGGTGCTCCTGGATGACATCTGACATTGTCTGGATACACTTTTGGTTGTCACAACTGGGAGGTGCTCCTGGCTTCTGGTAGCTAGAGACCAGGGATACTGTTAGACATTCTACAACGCATAAGACAGCTCCACACACTAATTCTCTGGCCCAATGTCATCATTGTCAAGGTTGAGAATCCTTGCTTCAGAACTAGCTATCGATTTCCAGGACGTACAGGGGACAGAACAACATGTTAAAGGATAGGCAATGCAATGAGCAAAACTCAGATGGGGAGAAACTCCAGGACAACTGATTTGGTTTTTTCAACAAATAAATTGGCATGGGTAAATAAAATAATAAATAAATGGAAGGCAAACCTACAAATTGAAAGACACACAAATTTTATTTGGATTTTTATCGAAATCATCCCATTGTAAAAGAACAATGACAATTGAGAAATTTAAAAAACTGATTGGATATCTCATTGTTTTAGAAAATAATTGTTAAATTTTAGATGTGATCATGATATTGTGATTATGTTTTAGTCTTATATTCTTTAGATAAATACTGAAATATTTACAAGTGAAATTATATGATGTCTGAAAGCTGCTTCCAAATAATGAGAAGAATAAACTGTTATGGGTAAGACAAAATCAGACAAAATAAACTGTTATGGGTAAGACTTGATAAATGATATAATAAGGATGAGTACAAAGAGGTTCATCATACAATTCACTCTGCTCTCGATTATGTTTAAAACCTTCCATAATATCAAAATTAAAAAAAAAATTTAAAAAAAACAAACACCTTTAAACAATGATTTTTTTAAATAATAAAATAGCTAAGTAACCTTTAGGCAAAAAATACTCTGTCAACAGCTATTACAATATGATGCATGAATGATGTGAGGTGGACTTGTACATCTGTAAACTGTCTAATTGTTACCAACCAATGTAACCTCATCAAATTTAACAATAAATTACAAAAAAAAAAAAAAGTGTTCTGAGAGCAGAGACATAGGTCTTAGACCTAGTCCTAGGTTAAAAGCCTGGCTCCTCCACGCTTGCTTCTTGACAGTCTTTACAGTCTCTGTAAAGTGGAGATAGTCGTCACACCTACCTTGTAGTATTAATCTAAAAATTGCATAAGATACTGACTGGTGCTTGGTGATTAAGAGCTCCAAACAAAGAGGGAAAACAAAATGAGGCCAGTCTTGTTCCCTATACTGGCACTCTCTAAAGACTTTGATCCAGGACATTCATTTCCTTCTTGAACAAATCTGGTTGTGGCCAGCAGGTCAAATCAAGAAGAAGGAAGTATGAGGATTCTTAATTTCCTCTGACAGATTTTTTTATACTTCCCCATAAATAACACAACAATAAATAAACCAGATAGAGAGAAATAAGAAAGAGTACTTCATTAGACTTTCCCATAAATAACACAAATAACACTAGGGGAAGCCAGGATGGCTCAGTGGGTTGAGCGCTCACTTTGCAGCGCCAGGGACCAGGGATCAAATCCCGGCCCCGGCCTGTGCAGACCCATATGCTGAACTGGGAGCTCCCCCAATTCAGTTCTCTCTCTGTATCTGTATCTCTCTCTCTCTCTCTCTCTCTCTCTCTCTCTCTCTCTCTCTCTCTCTCTCTGTCTGTCTGTCAAAAATAAATAAATAAAAATTTAAAAAGTTTATCTTAAAAAAATTATAATAAAATAAACATAAAACTGTGAATAAACTAGGTAGAGAGTAGGAAGAGTACTTCATTACATGTGTAAGATTCATTTTTAGAGTCATGAACCTGTATGATTCCAGAAACCAAGAGCTATAAATCTGGTTCTCTTCTTAACAAATCCTTGTTTCACTGGTTACTTGTACTTAGAAAACAAACAAAAACTTGATTACGAACTCCTACCCAGCTATTTTATAAAGCTCACTTCCTCTCCCTCATTCCTTTCTGTATCAACTGCTTCCACGCTCCAGCCCCACCAGCCTTTTTCTGGAAGGTACAATGGCAAAGTCCTCAGGCAGTTGTACTGACTACTTTAGACTTGGCTGCTGGTGTTCACATGGAATAAATTCAATCTTTTTTGGCTACCTTTTATTTTCCCTGAAGTAGCGTTTCCTGTAGTCCCATTGCATTTGCCATAAAGCACTCACTTTTATCCACTTGTAGATACGGGATAAAGACACAGACAGTTGGCCGGTGGCACAAACCTCTCTGGTTCTCTCTTACACTTGCACAAGGTAGGACTTTCTCCTTTTATAAAGTAAGTGCTAAAAAAAGAACCCTCCCCTGACTCAGAAGCACAAGACTGGTTGAGCACTAGCTTCGCCACACGTCGTACAACCTTCAATGAGACACTTTACCCTTTGCAGTTTTCATTTCTTTACTCATTAAGAGAGTATAAGTATACCTGCCCTGTTGTCCTTATTGAAAAACCTAATAATAATAACAACTGGAATTTAAGTTTACAAAATACTGCAAAATATAATGCAGTCATGTGCCACATAAGGATGTTTTGGTCAACAACAGACTCCATACATGATGGTGGTCCTATAATAATACCATGAAGCTGAAAAATTCTTATTGCCTAGTGACATCATCGCCATACGAAAGAAACAGCATAACACATTCCTCAGGTGTTTTGTGATGATGGTCTAACCTACTGCACTACCAGTAATACAAAAGTATAGCACAGGAGATGCTGGGATCACTCAGAGGTTGAGCACTTACCGCACAAATGCGAGGTTCAGGGTTCAATTCCCAGCCCCAGCCACTGCAACCCCATGGCTGAACTGTGGTATGACTGGCAGCCATCAGAATGGCTTGGCAGCGAACATTCTCACCTCCTGTGCAAAGCCCCTGGTTGGGTCCCCCACCCTGCGTGGCCCCACATCCACCTGTGTGGAAACTACTCTGAGCCCTCCCCTCTTTCTCTTTCTCTCTCTCTCTCTCTCTCTCTATCTATCTCTATCTCTCTCTCTCGCCAACTCTCAAACAATTAAAAAAATTTTTAAGTAAGTGAGTATATCATACACAATTATGGACAATATATACTACTTGATAATGATTAATAAATGACTATGTTACTGGTTGGTGTATTTACTGTGCTATACTTTTTATTGTGACTTTAGAGTCTACTCTTTCTACTTATAAAAAACAAAGTTCGCTGTAAAACAGCGTTCCCTGTTGTGCGGGCAGCCACCTCCAACCCCTCGTGTTGAGCACATCTCCTGCTTGCGTCGTTTGCTCTTGTGCTTGATTTAATCTCGTGTTGTTTTGTACAGTAACATGCTGTACAGGCTTGCAGCCCAGGAGCAGAAGGCTAACCATAGAGCCTAGGTGGGTAGTAGGCTCTACCATCTAAGTTTGTTTAAGTTCATCCTATGTATGATGTTCACACAATAATGAAATTGCCTAACATTTCTCAAAACATATCCCTGGCATTAAGTATTATGTAACTATATATGATTTACCACTATTATTAATCAAAAGTATTTTCTTCATTTGCCTCAATAAAGGATCTGCTGTTTGCTTGACAAAAAGAGGAGAATCGGGGGAAGCTGGGATGGCTTAGTGGGTTAAGCGCTCACTTTGCAGCACCAGGGACCCAGGATCGTATCCTGGCCCCGGCCCATGCGGATCCATGTGCTGAACTGGGGAGTGTCCCCAGTTCAGTTCTCTCTCTGTCTCTCTCTCTCTCTCTCTCTATCTCTCTCTCTCTCTGTCAAAAACAATAAAAAAAAAAAAAGAGAGAATCCTTGACGACTCATGGACTTGCTATTTTGTGACATCCAGACATACCCTACCATCACTAAAATTGCCAGTACAGAGTCTGAATTCTCTGCAAAATGTCCAAAGTGAAGGGATACCCAAATAAGAGGCAACCTAATCTCTTTCAAAAGAGAACATCTAGATTGGAAATTGTACCACAAGAGAGATGTACCAGGAACTCTGCTAGGAAACGGAGATATAAAGACAAATAGCACAGAGTCCTCTCAAATTAAAATAACATACAAGAGAATAAACCATTGGAGAAAATTGCTTTTTAAAAATGAACCATGAGATGATGGTATGAGTGCAGTGTGAATTTGGGCCTATTTGGACACATATATAAATGTTTCTTCCATTAAGAGTACAACTTGAACAGTACAGTAAATAGAAACAATTTGATCATTACTAGTTTATGTTAGCTCCTACCCTAGGCATGGTACCATATTGGGAAGGGTAGTAAAATATACGGAAGATGGTTCTTTCATCCAAAAACCTAAAATACACCATGTGGACCAAAGAAAGGAATTTAGGGGCAGTCTAGGAATTAAAATTATATCAAAATGATCAAACAATAAAGGAGATGTCCCATGAGACTAGACTAAAACTTAATTAAATCTTTAAGTGGGAACACGATAACTATTAAGAAGTTTATGATCAAGGTTTGTAAGGTATACAAAATCTATCCACTGGTTATTGGAATACTGGAATATTAAAGTAACTCTTTGAAGTTTGAAATATAAATTTAAGAGCAAAGAAAGGAAGTACCTTAGTGAGAGAAAAATGGAAGCACATAGTAAACTTATAAGATGCAATATATCAAAAGGAGTTGTCAGGAATAAATGTATAAAAACTCAAGAAAGTTCTGGATAAATTCATAAATGATAGACTTATAAGGGCTTTTAAGAGAAACTGAGTATGACAGAGTTCAATGGACCATAGGAATGACACAGTAGAGTAATACCTATATTCCTGTATTCTGACAATTCTATGTAAACCTCAAGAAAGGCAGATTACTCTTTACTTGTTGGTAATATTTAAACATTATATACAGAATACTGTGATTAGAATGCCTGATATTGGGGTGATCAGTTATAAACCAAGATAGTGTGCTGTCATTATAGGAAAAGCCATTTTCAAAATGTAACACTTTTCCAACAGTAATCTGAGAAAAGGAAATTGAGTCCATAAAACAGCACAAAAACTAATGAAACATGTGACCTAGAAATTTACCAGAGTAATATAATAAAAGTCAAAACTGACCAAACTGGATTTTGTGCTCAGTGTAGTCAATGACCTTAATGTTAAAAGTTTCTTACTTCAAAAAATACAGAAAAAAATGATGTGCTAAGTCCGGACACACTTAGAATGTCATGGTAAAAATAGACTCCTTCCTATCAGAACATCACCTCTAATCCACAAAAGAATCTGCCAAGAGTTTTCAGTAACAAGAGGCATATTGTAGGCATTTCTGTCCTTCAACGATTCTAAGAAATTGATTAAAATGCCAGAGGGACAAAGGTGAAATCAAATATAGTGCAAAGATTGAAAGGCACTCACGGCAATCTTTCTCGTCAGTTCCATCTGAGCAGTCTCTGACGTGGTCGCACCTGTATTCATTTGGGATACATTCGCCACTGGAGCATGTCATCTGATCGCTTGAACATGTTCTCCCAGCTGTGAAGGGGGAAAAAACACTACTTTATAATTACTGCCAGACACAGACCTATCCACTGACATTTACCAAATATGAATGAGGGTATTGGAAAGGTAAGCAGAGCATACACTGAACATAAAGTTCATAGGATCACAAGGTAAAGCACCCAGCTATCCCAAGGGAGAGTGCTTACAATGCAAAAGCAAAGATTATTAATATCAGGATATGACCAAAATGCCCATAGAATCATATAAACCTTCCATCATGTTAGTGTAGACAAATATCAACATATGTTGAGAGCACAAAGTAGAATAAAAATTTATTTGATGAAGAAGATAAATAAAATAAGTATTTTTCAGTTATGGGTATTAGTCAAGGATCAGTAAGGTCCCCCTCATTGAAATCCTGTTTAACTCAGAAGGAAATATGCCAGAGTATTAATAGTGATTATTTTTGAATGATAGGAAAAAAGTCCTTAGATTTTTCTCTATTATATAAACTTTCTACATTGAACATATGTCAGTTTTATTTGTAAACAGAAGAAAAAATATTTAAGCTAGCTTAACTTTATCCTATGTTGATTAGGGCAGGTGAAAGCAGAACATCAGTTTATCAAATCTGCCTTCTGATTTTATATATATGATCTCCAAATGAACTTATGCCTCAAGCATCATGTGAAAACTATTCTGTAAGTCTGAGGCAAGAATATCATGAGGGATGCCAGGATAGCTCAGCAGTTGAGGGCTTGCCTCACAACTGTGAGGTCTAGGGTTTGATTCCCAGCCCTGGTCCACGCAACCCCATACACTGAACTGCAGCGCAACTGGTAACTGCCAAGAGGACTAGGCAGTGAAGGTTCTTGCCTCCCATGTGGAAGCCCTGGTTGGGTTCTCACCCCATGCAGCCCCACATCCACCTGTGTGGAATGAAACCATGTCACAACTAATGATAAATAACTACAAAAACTGATCTGCCCCCTGCCCTTTATTTTCTCTCTCTCTCTCTCACTTTCTCTCAAAATAAATAAATTAATAAATAAATAAATAAATAACTTTTTTAAATTGTCATGAGATTCTTTTTTAATTGTCCACATTAAAAGAAAATAATTTGGGGAAAACGTAATCTGCTAAAAAGATAATATAAGGAAGAAAACTGTTTCCCTTGATTTTTTAGTTTCCTACACTTCTGTATAGTTAAGACATTTAAATTCAGCAAAATTTGTTTTTTATAAAATCATGTATCTTTTAAGGGATGTACCATCAAATCTTACCCCCAAAAAAACCTTCTCAAAACAAATAAACAAAGACAGCTTTAGAGTCATTTTCAAAATTCAAATATATAAATATTACCATGTGGTAAATAAGATGTAAAAATAAATAAATAAATAAATAAATAATTACTGCTCATAACCAGTTATATCTTTCTTGACATGCTGTTCCTTCTTTTTGTTTAATAATGGTTTCATTACACATGTGTCATGTAATTCTTGAATAGCAAACAAAAGTTTTCCAGTCAGCCTATTTCTGACACTTTGGCAGTATGATTTCATATCTTCTGGTACTTTATATCTGTGGGTTAAATTTTACTTCTATTGATAAAGGTAGAATAGATCAAATTTCCTAGAAGTCACTGAAATGTCTGCCCATGACAGAGACACAATTTAGTGTGAATAAGATTTAAAAGATCGATATTTCCTGAGTGGTAGTATTTAATAAATTCCCACATAACTTATTTAAGTATATATTGCCAATTTCCACATAAAATTAAAGAGGTTTCTTTTTTTCCTGAAAAGGCAAGTGATGAGTAGTCTTAAACATAATATGAAAGAAAAATATATCAACTGCCAATATTACTTTAATTATTTTGACTTTCTTCTTTTTCTATGACACACAATAAAGAATTCATTTATTTGTTCTCCTTCATACCCCAAGTCTAGCAAAATAATGAAGATCCTAATTTTCTTTAACTTGCATAAATAGTTTCCCTGAGTTCAGAGACTTTCAGAGATCTGATACCAGCTTCTGTTCACTTTCTTCTTAAATTCAAGCCCAAATCATTCTATATTTTGTGCTTAAGATTTCAAAATATTTACAAGGGAGCAACAAAAAGTTCATTCAAACATAGAGAAATGACAAATTAAAATGACATAGTTCCATCAACCAATCTAATGCCTGGATTCATTTACTCATCATTACACAAGTATTTATGGACAGCCTATTACATGGCACAAAGTACCAGCAATGGGAATATAAAGATAAATAGGGCACCATCCCTACTCATAGTTTCCTGGAAGAGACTCTAGAAATAATTTAAAAACAATTATGAAGGTGAATTACAGGCATACAAGGAATTATAAAGGCATCAGGCAGGGGTGCCTAATTCACTCTGGAATGGGAACACGGCCATAAACACCTTCCGTGAGGAAGGATACCTCACCTGGGTCTTCACGAGAAGCAGGGATTAGCTAGGACAAAAGAAAGGAAGGTCCATCGCACAGCAAGCGTTCAGGCAGCACACAGAGACGAAAGTCAGCAACTCTGCACGGTGTGCCCAAGGGCACTAACTAGAAGCACTGCTGTGGCCCCAGATGGATAGCTCAAGGCAGGAAGAGCAAATGACAGACATGGGAAAATTAGCATAGACCAGGTCTTAGAGGCCACTGTAAACCATGTTAAGGAGTTGGGCTTTCTCCCTGAGGTGATGAAGAGCAACCAAAGGATTTTGTTAGATCTTTCCAGCATCGGTGTCAGCGAGAACCTGAGGAGGCAAGGAGGCTGGTCCAGAGGTTGCTGCAGTCACCCGGATAAGAGATGTTGGCAATGGTGGCATAAATGCGAAAGAGGTGAACTTTAGAGATGTTTATAAGCCAGGAAGCCAGGATGGCTCAGTGGGTTAAGCGCTCACTTTGCAGCACCGGGGACCGAGGATCGAATCCCGGCCCGGCCCGTGCGGAACCATATGCTGAACTGGGAGCTCCCCTAGTTCAGTTCTCTCTCTGTCTCTGTATCTCTCTCTCTCTCTCTCTCTCTCTCTCTCTCTCTGTCAAAAATAAATAAATAAATAAATAATAGAGAGAGAGAGATGTTCATAAGGCAAGTTAGGCAGGAACGATTAAATGCGGACAGTGAAAGAGAAAAAAAATCAAGAGTAATTTCCAAGTTTCTGGCTTGGGTGCCTAGGTAATTATTATATCTTTTTCATGGTTACTGATTACATCCTTAACATCACCTACAACATCTTTCTTTTTCATCTAATGACGTTTCATGAAATTCTAGATTAACAAGAACAGCCTTCATCTGCCCATCTTGGATAGTCTGAACCCATCTTTGTAATTTCTGATGGTACCATATAGTGGGTTAATTTTATTGCTATAATAAAGACAATACATGTAGACCAGCAAATACAGAAGAAATAAGCAGTTCAGGGAGAGAGATAATTAATTCTACTAGGGACGCTTTGAATGTAAAGCATACTAGAGATGTCCAACAGGCAGATGAATATACATGAATGACTGAAGTATGGTAAAAGAGACCTGGGTCTTAAGCATAGAATTATATGCCATCCACGCATAGGTTATTGAAATCATGACAGTGGTTGAAATTATCCTAGAAGAGCACATAGAGTGAGAAGAGCTACAAAGGTCAGACTCTGGGCAACATCAATATCTTGGGATGGGTAGAAAATGAAAACAAAATAGAGTGATCAAGGCAGTTAAGAAGAGAGCCAGGGGAAGCCGGGAAAGCTCAGCGGGTTAAGCAGTCACTTTGCAGCCCCAGAGGCTGAGGATTGAATCCCAGCCCTGGCCTATGCAGACCCACATGCTGACCTGGAGTGTGCTTCCCATTTGGGAGGCCCCAAATTCTGTTCTCACCCCTTGGTTTGGCCCCTGGCTCAAGGGGGCATGCCTCCCGTACGGGAGGCCCCCAGTTCCCGACCTGCGCAGCTCCCACCCACCTGTATGGAACAAAACCATGTTGAAAACTGATGACGTAAAACTATGGAGACTGTTCTGGGCCCTCCCCCTTCTCACTGTCTCTGTCTCTCTGTCTCTGTCAAAAACAATAAAATAAATATTTTTTTTTAAACAAAAATAAATAAAAAGAGAGCCAGGACAGTAGGAAGTCGTGGAAGCCAAAGTATAGTTTCAAGAAGGAATGATCACCAGAATCAAGTACAATAGAAAAAGTCCATCTAGTATGATGAGGAAGGAAAAATGCCCACTACGATCAGGAGTTCTTTGGTGATCTTAGTGAACATAGTATTGGCACATTCTGTCTGTAGCTAGAGAATGTCTAATAAATACTTTTATATCATTAAAAAATGCAAGAACTACCTTAGGAAATCCATACTGATTTAAAACAGTATATAATGTTCCTTATAAATTACTGCTATAAAGTTACCTCCAGTCTCTTTCCCTAAGTAGCTACACTTAGTAGTTCCCATCACTTCTGTAAAGTATTATTATTAGCAAGAAGTCATCCACCACACATTGTATCACAATCTACAGCTCAGTTTTTTTCCTACTCTGTGTGGGGAACAAGGAAAAATTGAACCAAAATGGCATATCCAGCCAAAAGATAAATAAACCATATCATTTATTCAAAATTCATTTATCAAGAAACTACTGTCTCCCAAACAGAATGCCAAATTTTAGGGATACAAGCTGAAAAAAGTATAATCACTGTTCTTCAGAGATTCACAATCTAACCCCATCCTGTTCCCGCCAAGTACCTGCTATCTGCAGATCACCCCAACTTTCCCCTAGGACCTTTGAGAAGCTATCCAGAGAATATCATAGTCTAGATTAACTTTCTGCAACCAGAGACTTTTTTTTTTTCTGCTCCCTATGATGTCTGGCCTTTTTCCTTCCTTTCTTCAGCATTTCTGAACTACAAGCCCCCATCTCCCTTGCTCTCCCTTGAAGTCCCCTTTGGCCACTCAACCTCAAATCCTGACAGAACTGGACCTGATCTGGCTATGCCCTTTTTGGCCTTGATCATCACCTGCCCATGCCTTCCTCAGGATTGCCTTGTGTCATCACAGCCAATCTCCACAGCCTTAAGTAGTTTGCTGGTTTCCACTTACCCACTTTGTCCCAAGGATCGCCACCCTTTGTTGCTGGCAGGCCTCATGATCAATACTGACAAGCCCTAACAGGCTGTTTAATTATACAGTCTTCCTTTTAGGTTTAAAACAAAACTGAATTCATGGGTATTTTAAGAATTTCTATTCTCTTCCTCAAAATCCCTTGGCATCTAGTAGCCTGATTAAAAAGAGTTCATACTCAATGCTGGACTCAAAAGTCCTGGGCTATATTCCAAGCTTTTATAAATGCATCCAAGAACCTACTGAAGTCCATGAAATCTCCACTGCTAGTCATCTAATGACTAAACAAGTTCCCACGTGAAGTAGCCATCAAAAACATGTTTCTTCTTTGATCTTTGTGGACAATGATTATGTGAAAAAAGTTAACAGGTTCTTACCTGACATCTTAAAACCAGCACAGAGAGATAATAAATGTCTGTGATTTGTGATATGTGCATTTAATGAAGCAGAATGTGGTGAGGTTCAAAGGTGAATACCACACAGTGATCAGAACTGGCCTTTTATGGAGGAAAATCAGGGTCAAGTGCCTGAGATGGTTCATTACAGCCTGACATCTCTCCAACTTCCACCTTGGCCCAGCCCAGACTTGATAAAATGTGCTGAGGTTTGTTTTGTTTTGTTTTGTTTGGAGGGTAGAGGGGAAAAGCTTGTCTCTCTTTCTCTTTCTCTCTCTCTCTCTCTCTCTCTCTCTCTCTCTCTCTCTCTCTCTATATATATATATATATATATATATATATATATATATGTTTTGTTTTGTCTTTTCAATGCACACACAGGGAAAGAATGTTGATGTTCTCTCTTCTGAACAATTAAAGTTGAATTAGGGAGTTGTAAATTCTATGACTTCTGCCACTTCCATGTAATCACAAAAAGCCAATAGGCTAAAGATGGCAAGAGAAAAAAGTAGGAGAAAACTGCATCATGTTATTGAGCAGAGAATTAAACAATCTTGGAACAACCATGCATTTAGGCTTCTTGTTATGTGAGATAATAAATTCCCTTTTACTTAACTTTTTTAGCTCTATTTACTTTTCTTTTTTTTTTTTCAGCCAAAAACATCCCTATTGATACAAGAATGATTGTAAATTATACAAATATCCTTAATAAAGCAAAGAAATGATCCAGAGGATAGACATAGTTCTCACTTGTTACCATCTTATATTAACCCAATTTTACTCTCTCATCCAAAATTAGTTTCAAGCCCAATAAAACTCAATTTTCTAGTTTAATCCCCCCAAATTCAGAATTTTACAGTGTCTTCCAGGTTACTGCCCTGAATCCCCTCAATGTACAGGAATGCAGCAGTTGCTATCATCCTCTTCATTGTTGTTTTCTTTCTTGTTGCCACTCATTTTACAGTGGCTATAGTAGCAGTCACTGGAGCAACCACCAATAATGCCTCCAATGGACATACTTTCTTGCTCCATTCAATCAAAATGAAGAGAGTTTAATACTGGGGCAGAGGGGATGGAAGATTTGAAAGTCAAGTATACACTGCAGGAACAAAAGGACTCATCCAAATGCCAATCACACAAATGAAGATCCCACCTATAGATACCATTAAATGTTTTGTTTCTTTCATATATATATATATTTTTTTTGTTTGTTTGTTTTTGACAGAGAGATACAGA
The DNA here is from genome assembly GCA_004027555.1 of Craseonycteris thonglongyai. Classification (NCBI taxonomy): domain Eukaryota; kingdom Metazoa; phylum Chordata; class Mammalia; order Chiroptera; family Craseonycteridae; genus Craseonycteris; species Craseonycteris thonglongyai. The sequence goes on from PVKE010016992.1 coordinate 13,897, forward strand.
GACAGAGAGAAGGGGGAGGGCCCAGAACAGTCTCCATAGTTGCACATCATTGGTTTCTCCACATAGTTTCATTCCACAGGTGGGTGTGGGGCTGTAGGGGGCAGGAACTGGGCCAGGGTCTCTCCCCAATGAGAAATGCACTCCCCAGTTCAGCATATGGGTCCACACGGGTCAAGCCCAGGATACAATCCTTGGTCCCTGGGGCTGCAAAGTGAGCTCTTAACCCACTGAGCCATCCCGGCTTCCCCTTGTTTCTTTCTTGACCAACATAATCCAAATTAAAGAGTGGAAACCTATCCCATTTCCAAATTGTTGGGGTATATTTATAATTCTTTAGCACATTCATACTTTCAGTATCATTCAACATGAGTAAGATTCCTGGCACGGGATCCATTGTTATTTAAGGCCCAACTCAACATTTACAAAGAATCATCTCCTTGTGTTTTGTATTTGTAACAGGTTAAGTTTTAGGTGTCCAAATAACCAAAATAAGATTCCACTTACGGCAATGCTGATGTTCGTCTGAGCCATCCTCACAGTCCTGCTCATCGTCACACACCCAAGCGTTAGGGATGCATAGCTCTTTACTCTGACACTGGAAATAGCCCGACTGGCAAGAAACAGGAGCTAAAACAAACCAGAAAGAACTCATGATATAGGAAATATCCACCCTACTATACCAATAAGCAATGCTTATATCAAAAGAATGCTCATCAACTCTGCTCAATGTATGTCATGGCAAATAGTAAACAACCCTATACCAGAGTCTGTGGACTCTAATCAGAGTTCATTGTCAAGTAATCTCAGCAATGACATCACAACAAATTAATGATGCAAAGCAATACAAAAAATAATAAAAAAAATACAGAAACTAAAACAAACAGCCCAGATGCACAAACATACAGTTATAACCTAAAGTATTAAACTAAAATTTTAATTTAAGTAAAAGTTATTATTATTACTTGAAATATTTTGTAATAACTAATAATAAAGCATTGTGATAAATTGAAAAACCCATGAGACTTGGAAAGGAAGACCTAGATTCAAATAATTATTATTTCCACAATTTATTTGCTTTATAATAGAATCTTTGGCAGATTCTCTGAGCCTCAATGATAAAGATAAGAGACTATACTTATCTCATGGTTTGCTATTAAAATAAGTGCGATATGTATGTGAAAGTACCATATGTTAGTTGCAATCACCACTACCATTGCTATTGTTATGATCATTGTTATAGAACACATAAATACAATAACAATCTCAGGAGAGTTGTTGGTATAGCTGTTCATTTAATCCTTTATCCCAAAATACACTCTT
>PVKE010016992.1:15316-31419 GCA_004027555.1 Craseonycteris thonglongyai
TCAAAAACAATAAATAAATAAATAAATAAAATAGACTAGCGGCATCAACATAAACTAGTCTTTAGAAATGCAGAATCTGGGGGAAGCTGGGATGGCTCAGTGGGTTAAGCGCTCACTTTGCAGCCCCGGGGACCGAGGATCGAATCCCCGCCCCAGCCCATGTGGACCCATGTGCTGAACTGGGCAGTTCCCCCAGTTCAGTTCTTTCTCTCTGTCTCTCTCTCTCTCTCTCTCTCTCTCTGTCAAAAACAATTAAAAAAAAAATGACTGAATCTTTAAAAAAAAGAAAAAAAAAGAAATGCAGAATCTCGGGAAACAGCTCAAACTGTACTTTAACAAGCTCCCCAGGTGACCCATTTGTGCATGAAAGTTTAAGAAACACTATATAGGATCTAGTCTCCACCCTTCCTCCCATTTTCAAATGTTCTGTTGTCCAAACATTATACCAGGGGTGTCCAATCTTTTGGCTTCCCTAGGCCGCATTGGAAGAATTGCCTTGGGACACACATAAAATACACTAGCATTAATGATAGCTGAGGAGCTTAAAAAAAAAAAAAAAAAATTACAAAAAAAAATCTCATAATGTTTGGACCATATGTGGCCCATGGGCCACAGGTTAGACAAGGCTGCATTATACCTAAGTTTGACTATTCTGTTGCGCCATAGCATGGCCAACAATTCAAAACAAAATTACTTCTCACCTGCTTTCTGATTTTCGGATGACACTTATCTATTCACCTATCGGAATGAATGAAATTGCAGGAGTGAGATTGTTCATCTATGGTGAATGGACGTGATAAGAAAGCAATGGACATAAGGGTTGTGATTGGTGCACCAACTGGGGGGGCCTTTAATACACAACTTAACTTCTCAAAGCCTCAGTTTCCCAACCTGAAACGTACCTCAGCATATTGTTGAAAGAACTATATGAAGAAATACACGTGAAAGTGGTTTTAGAATTAGTTTAATTTGGGAGTTTACAATATCATCATGTTTTTAACTATAATTTTTTAAACAAAAAAAACAAACTAGCCACTTCTATGATCTCTTTATGGTACTTCACACAAGGTATACTACATCCTTTGTATTAAAACAGACTTCTAGACTTGCAAATCTCAGTAGTAGTTCAGATAACATTATTTTTTTGTTTGTTCTTATTGGTGCACAAAATTTCCAGAGGAAATTCATTTGAAATAGTTACTTACAGGCGTCAGAAAACTGCCCACAAACTTGATTCCATATCAAAGTCATTGGATTAAGGGTAAAATAGAAAATGATGTGAACTGAACCCCTGTCTCAAAGGGGAGTGAAACACTTTTTAATACCATCAATCTTCCATTCAACCACATAGATCTCAAAAGACTTGTGTCCAGTCCTGACCTATCACTAAAGACACAACTCTTTTTGTTACAGCTGAAATCACTATGAAGTATTTACTTACATTACTAAAAACAGAGCTTAGCCTGGCCCCTCCCCACTTACGGCAGCCAACTTCATCAGAGTCATCCAAACAGTCTTTGGTCCCGTCACACCTCCAGGATGCAGCAATACAATGCCCATCGTTACATCGAAAATGCTCACTGTCACATTCTGCAATCCCACAAGCAACAGAAAACCAGTTAAAGAAAAAAAAGTACAACACAGATATTTCATAGAATGCAAATATTTAACAAAAAATAAAACACTATTCAACTAATTAGTAATCAAAGGTATGTATATTCTTTTATAAAACTAGGAGAATATTTGTAAAATAATTAAATTCTGTTTCAGGGTCTATAGGATAAAGGTCATTTCCATACACAGTTCATGATTAGAGTGTACTTTGATGTAACCAAACTGCAAAGCAATTTGACAATATGTATCTTGCTTTTTTAAAGTGTTTATTATTCTTTAATTTAGTGCTTTTACTTCTAGGTATTTTCTTCTAGGAACTAGAGACTTATCACTTTATAGAAAATTGCAAACCTCCTAGATAGCCAATAATAGTAAAAGAATTAAATTTTCTTATATCTATATACTGACATATTAAGAACTCTATATATTGTTATGAAGAACTGCTAAATGATTAGGAAAATATTTATAATATAATGTAACAAAGACATGGATGCAAAATTTTACTTATAAGTCACATACGAGGTTGGGGAAAGAGTAGAAAAAGATCACAATATTAACAGTGGTTATTTCTGATGGATAACATCATGAATAACTTCTCATTTGCTCGACTATGCTTTTTTCATTTCCCTGCCCCATATTTTTCTTAAAGTGTTTTCTTGTTATTAAATCATCGATGGCAATTTACGGTCCCTCATTCTTAGAATCAGAACAATACTTTGGCTTTTTGTTTTTTTAACAAATTTGTAAGGTCTATAAGCTCATCTCTGCAAACAAATATTTAAAAAATTAAAAAGCCATAAAACAGAAAACCTCTGTAGCCAACCAGAGTGCACAAACTTGGCTCCAAAAGTTGCCAAATTCCCAAATGGCAGTGATTATCCCCTAGTGATACCAGGGAGAGAATATAACTTAAACAAATTTGTTTCACTGCTTTATCCTTCAATATATCCTTCAATTTCCCTGGTTCTCCACAGGAGATTAATTTGGCAGTTGGAAATCCTCCAAGTTTTCCCCCAATATCTGATCAGTGATCTCTTCATACATTATGTGCCAAGTCAGAATTTTTTTAAAGAGAGCAGCCAATACCAGCCCAACTGGGAAAAGACTCAAAATTATTTTCACAAACCCAAGATGGTAAAGAAATAATTTGGGGGTTAGAAGAACTGTATTTTTCTTGTGTATTTAAGCAATCATGCTAAATTACTTATTTCAATTGTTGGCAAATTAACTCCAAATTAGGTAAATATACAGACCAATTACCTACTCCTAAAATAAATAAACAATGTGCTATCCTGACTTGCGTAAATGCAGGCATATCAACAGCATGACATAAACATAGTTAAGTGATCTATTCCTAGGGGATATAGGCTACTTTGTTCATGGAATGTTCAAATCTGATTGTCTAGTAGTGACATCCTGATTTATAATGTATGCTGCAAATGGTCAGAAACTTCCCTTGGCTAAATGGTGGTACTGAGTGGTACAGGAATACGTACATCCGAATACCTTCTATAGACTAATGCATGATGGTGGTTGGTGGTGCAGGTCTGGGGTTGGTGGTGCAGGTCTCTTATCAACTACCTTTAAAACACAACAGCCTCCCTTGCAAAAATGCCCCTAAGGAATGTACAAATTCACTGTGGAATCCCGGAACTTCTCATTGGATTTTGTTCTACAAAGCAATATTTCCATGGGAGATTAGGTGCTTTGGAGGTTTAGCTATTAACAAAATATATATTAAATCATTTTTATCAATTAGGTATATTGTTAGTAATCCAACATAGTACATTTGAAAGTTCAGTACACTTGCCTCCCTTAGTATCTAATAATTTCTGGTTGAAAAATTATAACAATCTAAAGAACAGTCCACTTACAAAGAGCTTTATATTACTATAGAGAAAAAATACATAAACTTAGAAACTAAGTATACAAAAGAAAATTCTCAAAGCAATATATTGCCTGTTTTGAAAGCACATGTATTTAGTACTATTCTTTAAGCAATTTTTATTACAAGTTAAATTTTGATGTTTGTTGTTTTTGCTAAAATGTGAAGTTAAACACATCATGAAAACAACACAAAATAGACACCCAACTCATTTTTTTAAAGCACTTCAGAGCCAGTTATATAAAATCATTCACATAATAAAAAAAATGTAACCAGTAAGGGAAATCTTGCAATTAAACAACTCTGTATAATTAGTGTTTTTCACATTTGATATCCCAAATACTCAGTTATTTAAAGTAATATATCAAACCCAATTTACTCAATTTATCAACATATTCATGATAACTCATTTGTCAAATTCACCTTTACAATATTAACTTACATGCCTGTTATAACTCCCAAATGACTGTTGTTTAGAAATATCTATCCAGAAAAAACAAACTGATCTCTATCACTACAGGGTGGTCTCTTAGCAAACAACCAAAATGCTCCACTGGTGTTAGAAGCCTGTCATTCATTCTGTGATAAAGGGAATAGAGCTACTTAAAAACAAACTGCTGGTGAATAGGTCTAGATCTGATCTGATAACAATTGCATGTGCCCCTGATTTTGATTGGTCTATATTCAGTTTATTATCTGAATGTTTTATTTTAAATAAGCAGCCTTTTCTCACACACACTCCCAAAATAACTAGATATTATCTATGATTTATTGTTTAATAACTTGAAGTAAAAAAAAAAAATGAGGGGAAGTATGGATTTCATACCCAGGAGCCAAAAACAAGAGTTTATGGAAGGATAAAAATCTAAATAGAGCAAAATTTAAAACTTTTTTCAACAAATGGTCTCTAAACATCCATAATCAACCAATCCAGTTCAACCAAGAGGTAGTTTTGCAAACAATAACTTATAACTCTAAAATATTTTTTTCCCTGGTAAAACCCAAGAGAGAAAACATCATTATGCAACATTGAAATAAAAACCTTTTGTTAAGCCAGGTTTTTATTTGACAAGGAACCATTAGAACCAAATAAACACCATTCCTCCCCAGCACTGGCCTTTCCCAAGAATCAAAATAGATCATGCAAAGATGAAAAAATATATACATGTGGTGCTTAAATGGCATGCACTATTCTAAGCACTTTGCCAACTTTAAGTCATTTAGTTCTCCTAACAACCCTATGAAACAGATGCCATTATTATGAACATCTTATAAATGAAAAAATTGAAGCACAGAGCAGTTTAGTAACTTGCCTAAGATCAAATAGCAAACATGGGCAAAGCAAGGACTTGGACCCGGCAGTTCTGGTTCTAATACCAATGTTAGAACTGACCACTGCCCTATATTCCTTTTCATCAAAAAGAAAGGAAAAATAAAAAGATTATTCTTCCAAACTCAAGAATGAATATATAATTTTTTCCAAAGTTGCCATCAACACTACTTGAATTCGTTAATTGGGGTGGTATGGAATCCATACCCTCTGCTCATATAATTCAACTGGAAACTAGTAGCCTACTTGGCAACAAACATTGCACAGCAAAGGAAAATTCACAATACTCAAAAGCAACACAAGAAAATCAAAAAGAATTTCAATCTCTTTTAAAAAAAGATTGTGAGTGTGTGTGTGTGTGTGCGTGTGTGTGTGTGTGTGTGTGTATACACACATGTATTAGACCTAAGGACAAATGTATTTTAAAATCTTGTGGAGCCCCAAGCTGGAGGGAAAAAAAAAAAGAGTAATCCTTTCTTCATAAATAGCCATATCCCAAGCTTTCTGGTCTAAGTGTTAGACTAAAATGTGTTAAGATAAGATATAAGAGTAATAGGTAATGCTTAGAGGAGGGAATACGTCATTTGGTTTTCTAGGATGGGGACCAACACTGGATTGAGAACACCACTTCTGTGTCCTTTACCATCTCTAGCACAGTGCTGGACACACATGGGGTAGTCAACACATAAACAGATTCATCATAAAGATTCCCCTTAGTAAGATTCATTCTATTGGGATCAGTATCAGAGATAGAAAAAACATCAGGGCAAATAAAAGCTGGAATAATTTTAAATAATAGGACTATCCAGAATTCAAAAAAAAAAGAATAAGAAAAACATTGAGTCATATTAATAACAGTCTCATTCTTTTACCCTTTGCTTGTAAGTTTCTTTTCTGGCTCATGACTTCTCTTCTTAGAAGATACAGGCAAGCCATAGTCAATGGAACATTGTCCAAAATTAACAGAGTAAGGTAATTTCTATGGCAAAGCCTCTTTTCCTGCTAGATCCTCTTAACATGTGCTTGTCCTTTCAGACATTTGGTCTACCTGAGGTACATATGCTCTTTCTAAAAACATGTATGAAGTCTGCCCAGAAAGTATCCAGCCATGTAGTATGCAAAATGGAAGCATTTATTGAAAAAGATACAAATACAAGAAATATTGTACATAGGACAATGACACCTCAGTCCCCTTCAAAGTAGGCACCTTGAGACTTCACACAGTTCTCCCAGCATCTCTTCCACTGGTCAAACCACTCTACAAAATCTTTTGTTGGAAATACCATCAGCTACCTCGTCATATTTTAAAAGCTATATTTTTATTGTTTTTGACAGAGAGAGACCAAGAGAAGGGGAAGGGCCCAGAGCGGTCTCCACAGTTTTCTATATAGCTTCATTCCACAGGTGGACGGGGGCTGCACAGGACAGGAACCCTGCCAAGAGCCTCCAGTATGGGAGGCATGCCCCCAAGAACTGGGAGCCTCCTACATGGGAAGCACACCCAGGGCAGGAGTCAAACCGGGGGCCTCCCACACGGGACGCTCACCCTGGCATATGGGTCTACATGGGCTGGGACCAGGATTCGATCCTTGGACCCAGGGATTGCAAGATGAGTGCTCAACCTGCTAAGACATCCTAGCATCCTTGCCTCATCTTATTTTAAATGTGATGGCTACCCAGTACACATTTTCAATGGTGTCTAATACCCTTAATGACTAGTACAGTGAGTTCATGCATGCGCATTCAAGTCCACGCTCCTTGGCTGCCAGGTTACATCGATGTCGTGAAAACCATTCTTATTATATTGACAATGGCTGGATTTTTTCCAGACAGTCCTCATAAAACTACATGACATTTTAACAATCCTACTTCACTGAACTCAAAGAAGAAATCAATGAGACAATTCCTTAATTCATCCATAATTTTACTTAATTTTTTATGTACTTTATTTTTATTCTCTTTGCATTGATATATGTATTTCTGATGTTTATAAGTTGAGTAATGGTTCACTACAATTCTCACACCTTAACCACATAATCACAGCCAGTCCCCTTTTGAAGATTTAGTCACTTACTTACTTCTAAAACTTTACCATGCAACTATGACAGCCAAGGGCAACAAATTATGTGGAAGCCCCTGCTCTGCCTAATGTCAACTGGTGGAACAGTCAAGGACTCAATTGATTGAACTGACACAATACATGCACAGCAACCCAGCCTACTACTCTTTCTGTACAGTAATTTATCTGCCTTGTTTTATAATAGATCACCAAATAGATGACCAAAATTCTTTTTTTTTCTTTTTTGACCCAGTTTAGAAACCCCTGACTTGACTACTTTTTCTAAATTACTGTTTCAGAGTCCTAATGTTCTGATAGAACAAAACAATAGTAAGAGGACATTTCAAGATATCAAAGACTTTGAGGTAAAAGCCACAAAGCCAGCTGATGAGTGATCATGTACATCAGTTAAGTGCAATTTAAAAATAAAAAGAACCAAAAGCAACAAAAAATCATAAATACTGTGCAAAACATTGTTCTAGGGCTTGTGGAAGAAACAGAAAGCTAAATGGTCCTCTATATAGCATTTACAAATTTATTTGTACATTATAAATTAAATAGCCATGCTAAATATTGAGAACCTGCTATGTGTTAGATGATATGTAAAGCTTTATATATATATATCCACTGGATCCTCTTGGAAATGTTCTGAAGTGGGATTTCTACTAATTTCATAGAAGGAGAAATTGAACCTCAAGGGTATTAATAAACTTCCCCAAGGTCACAAAGCTAGAAAATGTTGGAATCTAATTCAGACCCAGAACCTATCCGATTCCAGAGTTTATGTTCCTTTTCATTCTGCTTTCCACAAAACAAATGATAGCTTTCATTTACTCAGAACTTACTATGTACCAGAAGTATTTTAAATGTTTTCCATAGTTTATCTCCCCTGTCCTTACAAACCTATGAAATAATATTGGTAGCCCCATGTCATAGATGAGGAAGCTGAGGCTTGGCCAAACCTCACAGCTAGTGTGGATCAGGAATTCTCATCTAAGTTGTCTGACTCCAAAGCTGTGCCACCGCACAGTAGATGATTTTGTTCCAAATAAGCAGCAGAGATAATTTAGAACCAACTGGCCTCAGGGAGAAAAAGATTAATATTGCAAGCTGGAGAGTGATCAGATATGGTTTCATAAAGAAGAATAGGACTGCATTGGGCCTTTGTGGATGAGCAGTAGGAGCCAGGTATTGTGTTGGACCCAAACACCTTGAGATAAGACTCGCATGGGTGAAGGTCTAACGAGAGTCTTCCATGAACCAAGCACAGCGAACCTCTTGTAGAGTGGTAGACACCAAGGTCAAGGAGATGGAGAAGAAAATAAAGGACCTTGACTACCAAGCAAAAGAGTGATATGATTAAGTGGGTTGAGATCACTAGTGGGTTAGAGATCACTAGTGCAAGTATCTGTGTTAAAACTAAAGGTTGCTCTGGGTAGATGCAAGACTGGACTAGGATACAGACTGGCCACAAGAAAGACTGAAGGCTCCATTTCATTCCCCAGAACCTTGCCTGAAGCATGAGCTCAGTGAGCAGGCTTGTGGGTGGCTCACCAACAGGCTGCCCTCAGAGATGGGTCTCACCCTTCAGTCCCTCCAGTTTCCCCAGACCTGATCCAACGCAGCTTCATTTACATGATAAATGGCCAACAGCTTCCACAGGTGCTGCCAAAACTATCCTAGTGTCTGTTCTCCACCATCCTCTCCAAGCTGAATGTCTGAGCATCCAACCTACAGAATTCAGTTGGCCCTCAAGATAGTTGATCTTAAAGGTTACTTAAAGAATTGCTTAATAATTTCTAAAGTGTCTTTTCAATAGCCAAAAGCCTGCAGAATGTGATGCACTATCAAAATAACCTCAGTTCTGAGAAGAGGGAAATTAAGTTGTGCTACTCTTTTCCATCTTCACCTCAAGACTGACTACCTGCCTTTCTTCCCCTCCCCCTGGTCTCTCACATCCTACTTATTTTCACTGAATACCTCCTACCCCTATACAACCAGTGTCAATCAATACTGCTAAGCATTATGTATAAAACTACACTTCTCAGGGGTTCTCAAGAGGCATTTAAGGGGAAACAATTACTCAATTGTCCTTGACAAAGCAGGCCCCCACATGTGGAATGCCAGTAGTGTCCATCCTCCTGACACTGCCAATGAGTAGCACCCCCATACATAGCTAAACACCCCTTGAGAGTGGCGGTACCACTCCCAGTTGAGAACAACTTAGAACCTCTAAGCGGCTTGGACATTCAGAGCTCAAAACGTCTTAACCCACATGAAAGAGATCATCTAAGAAAACCCCTATAATAAATTCTTCGCTTCTAAAGATAATAAAATTTCTTAAACAGCAATCCCACTCCCTCCCACCCATCAATAAAAGGACCTGGGATTGGGCAATATCAGGCTGCAGCAGCTAATACCAGCAACTTGAAATCAACTCCCTGGGGAGTGTGATAAAGAATCTAAGTTCCAGGGAGGCCTGCTTCACCCTGGAATGCTCCACGGTGCATCCACAGGCTTCCCCACCCGGGAGGGAGGTACAAGGGGAGTCAAGCCAGAAAATAAAAGCCGAAAATCTAAAATCCTCAAGCAGTTCTTCATTATGTGGAGGATTGTTGCTATGAAAAATAAAGTCCTAAACACACCTGCTTTATAGTGCAAACTTTTCCCATTTGTATCATTACCAGAACAAAATAATTTCTTCCAATGTCTTCTCCCCACCCCTGCCACATACACTCACTACGTATATAAATCAACAATCACATAAGTGCCTAAAACATTCAAAAGAATCTTCAAGTTTTTACCAAGAACACTCGGCAATGAAAACTTCCTGCCAGCAGTACCGAAACATTGAATTGTATTGATAGTAGCCTTTTCGGCACTTCCCCTGAATAGTTCATACAGTGCTTTCTCTAGCATCTAAGCTTGCTGAGGTTCCTGCACATGAACTCCTCCTCCACGTGTACTGAAACTAAGCCCAAGACCTTCATCCCCACTCCCCACAAGGGACTAACTGGCTATTGACTTCTTAAATGGCTAAAGAGCTACACTTAGGATGTTGAAAAGAACATTATCCAAACAGAAGAAAACTGAAGATAGCCGGTTTGCTCAGTAAATAAGGACACAATGAATCAAACTACTTTAAAAAAGAGTAAAGTGCCCTTCAGCACTTAAATGATTCAACACACTGCTACAAAAACTATAAATCACCCCCATTTAAAGGGCTGATTACCAGCCCCAATTGCCCAAAGTATTGCTATATGGCTTCTTAATTAGCAATATAAATTATCGGAAAATAGTTAAATGGAATCAAACACTAAAAAATAGAAAAAGAGATGCTTGTGAGAAATAAGCAACTATCACATCTCCAGGAAGACAGCTTTCTTGCTTAAGGCTTATAAATGGTGTGATACACCCTCATCCCAAACAAAACATTTATAGACAGCATCAGACCAAGGTTTTTCTGATTAATTAGGCCAAAGTGTTAAACTATAAGTCAAATTAATACAGATATGTTAAAGCTGCAAGCATCACTACTATTTTGGTCATCTTAACAAGCAGATTACAATCAGGTTGTCAAATGAACAATGACTTGATACTGGAAATGATAATAATAGTAGCAAAAGGAGAATAACTTAGTAGCTCTGGTGATGCTCTATAGCCATGAGTTAAATCATTTATGACTACTTCGTGACTGAATCATACAAATAGCTTGCTGCATTCCTCATTCTCTCCACACTATTTAGTTCTTGACTATCACAATAGTTATACCAACCTCTAAAGATCTGCACAGGGAGAGAAGAGGCAGAGATAGAGAGGAAGAATGAGAAAAAAAAAGAGAGAGAGAGAAAGAAGAAAGAAGGGGAGGAGAGGAGAGATGTCACGGTTAACTATTAGTGTCCAGACATTAAATTCAACGAGACCTACCATCTTGCACCCTAACTTCAATTTGGTACAAAATAGTAACTTATTCTTATTTAGCCACAGCCCAAACGCAGATTGGACCAGTACATAATTTCCAAGTGCGTTTACAGGTCACAAATTTCATGCTAGGAACTAAATAACCTCTCATTATAAATGTGTATATTCTAGGAAAGTAAAAAACTATGTCACAGCTAATAATGTACAACTATGGAGATTGCTCTGGGCCCTCCTTCCCTCTCTCTCACTTTCTCTCAAACAATAAAAATAAATCTTAATAAATAAATGTAGAGAACAGGTATTTTTTTACATATATTATATATAATAGGTAATGTTATCAATTCTATATATAACATAGTATTTATAATTACATATATATGTAAAATTTTCTCTCAAACAACCAGTGCTTCTACATCAGTAAGCAAGTCTGATGACAACTCTGATTAGGAATGTCGATGCCTATGATAGGACTCATTGCCTTATTTACACAGATACTGGCCTTTATCAATAGTTTATTTCTTAGAAGATGAGCTAAGGTACACACACATGCATGACTCACCTTGAATATTTAGATTAGGGCCATGTATGTTCTCTGCCAACAAAAAATTTCTGAAACTATTAAGAAATATTGTGCAGCAAGAATGTGAAAAGATTTCCACCAATAAGTTTAAAAGCCTGTTCTTGAGCAAATACTGATAATTAATCATATGGTAAACTGAAGTCAACATTTTTAGTAAAATATATTGTCATTACCTTTTTTAAAAAAATAGTTTTACTGATGTTTTACACCAGGGGTGTCCAACATTTTGGCTTCCCTGGGCCACACTGGAAGAATTGTCTTGGGCCACATGTAAAATACACAAACACTGAAAGCTGATGAGCTAAAAAAAACTGCAAGAACATCTCATAAAGTTTTAAGAAAGTTTATGAATTTGTGTTGGGCCACATTCAAAGTAGTCCTGGCCCATATGCGGCCCACAGGCCACAGGTTGGACAAGCTTGTGTTACAGAGTTTTTTTATTTTTTCCATTCTAATGACAGGTTAAAATTCAGAAAGGATTTCATAAGCAGAAACTCAAAATGCTCCTACCATGACCTGATAGCACAGAGAACACAGAAGTAGATGAGATTAAGTGACCAAAAGAAGAGTGATAGTAAGGTAGCAGTAATTTATTATGACTCTACCATGAACAGAACATTATTCCAAACCTTAAGCTCCTAAGGGCAGGAATAAATACCTCTGTAATCCCAGTGCCTAGCACAGTACCTCTCCAGATGACCCTCAATAAATAAACAGATGACGCATTAGAATATATGGGTAAAGCCACGGTGATTTCCAAAAGATAAAGTCTTGAGATCTTCATGAGCTGTGGGACTTTTATAGGGGATCCTGTGTTTAGAGTCACTGTTTCTTCCAATCTAATTAACAATTCAACATTTCAACAGTCATCTTCCATGTTGACTTGCCTGAGAGGCCACAGAGACTCTAAGATGTCAACCCCAAATCCTTGAGAGTTTATTTATATGTTTAGGTCATTCTCTGCTAATTCAGTAAAGCATGGGACTCCCCACCCCATAATATTACATTGATTACAATATTACAAAATACATTTATTATAATATTACATTTATTATAATATTACAAAATATTACATTTATATCCAGCATCACTCTAAAAGGAAGAATTCTCTACACCCTGCTCTCCACACCCCAAAAAAGGTTGCAAGAGAACATCTGATTCCACAAATCAAAATCTGTAATTTTTATTATAACTAAGTTAATAATATAACATGATTATAGTCTATCTACATGGAGTCAAAGGTAAAGGTGATTTTGTTAACTTGAGAGTCTACAAAATAGAGAATCTGTTGTATTTGCAATGACTTTCATGGTAGAATGACACTAACTTTCCTTTTTCTCCTCTACTATATTGATTTTAACAGACTGAGAAAAAACAACTTCAGAACATGCCTCTCCGGCAGGTTATTGGTTACACCAAGAGTCCTTTGGCCCTGGTTTGTTCTACCTAAGTGCAAACAGCATTTATAGGTCTCCAAATCACTTCCAGGCTCTATAAACATCATCACTTCATGTTATAATGTGATTGTGATTACTTGAAACAACTCATAGTCGTTGACACAGAATCAACAACATTATATTAACAGCAGCTGATACCCATGTGTAATGAAATGGTGTTTGGGCTTCTAACTATATATGGTGAATTTATAATGTACCAATATTAAAAGCAGCATAAATGGAATTACTAGTTCATCTGCAATGAGTGTCGGAAGCAAAAAGTAAAGTGTATTTCCTAAGATATTACCTAGTCTGTATTTTAGGTATCATAAGTAATGACAGTAAAAACTGTCACTATTATAAATATAAAATTTTAACCATGTATTAAAATAGAACCTTAGAATTGTAATGCTGGGACAAAAGTAATGGAATAAATTATACTAGAAAGTTCATACAATAAAATCTCTACTAACTGACATACCTATACTTAAAACCATTGCTTACTGATATTTTTCCTATGTTACACTTTTTAAAATGGCAAACACAAGAAAATAAATTGATATTAAGGATTTGGTAAAAATATAGAGAAAGAGTTTTCAGTGGCTGTCTCAATTCTGGAAATTGGCTATCCATAGTGACAGTCTTGAATTAGACAATGAATAAATGAACAGGTCCTTAAATGTTATAATAATTAAATAAAATCTTAATTAAATTTAGTAAGAAATTCAGACTTTTCAATAAGGACTAAAATAAGATGTTAGTGGAGAAAATACTAGCCTAAGAGACACATCAGTTTCAACTTTGCCATAGCATTAACTGTCCCCAAATCAATCTAAACTCTAAGTTCCAAAAGGGCAGGAACTGCTTCTTTTATTCACCATTGAATCTTTACTCAACAAATATTTGTTGCTTAACTGACTTAGGTTGGTGAACTTGGATCTAGAGTCTCCAATAAGCAGTTTCTGACCTGCAAAATCAGTCTGGTGAGGATTAAAGAGGTCCGTTTAAACCAGGGGTCCCCAACCCCCAGGCCACAGAGCTTTAGTGGCCTGTTAGGAACCAGGCCACACAGCAGGAGGTGAGCAGCAGGCCAGCAAGCAAAACTTCATCTGTATTTACAGCCGCTCCCCATCACTCCCATTACCGCCTGAGCTCTGCTGCCGGTCAGATCAGTAGCGGCATTAGATTCTCATAGGAGCACGAACCCTATTGTGACCTGTGCATGTGAGGGACCTAGGTTGTGTGCTCCTTATAAAAATGCAATGCCTGATGATCTGAGGTGAAACTAAGGCAGTGATGCTACCACTGGGGAGCAGCTGCAAATACAGGTGAACATTAGCAGACAGGTTTGACTTCAAAGTGATCATGATAAATCAGATGCTTGCAGACTCAAATCTAAACCCTATCAGTGAGTAGAAAAGGGCAATTATGTATATTATGTAATTTAATAATAATAGAAATGAAGTGCACAATAAATGTAATGCACTTGAATCATCCCAAAACTATCCCCTCTCCCCACCACCTCCCCACCCCAGTCGTGGAAATACTGTCTTCCACAAACCCAGTCACTGTTTTAAACCATTAGCACAAGGTCTGAATTCAGCAGTCTCTCCATGAAGGGGAAATACCTTCCTGGGCATTTCTTCCCCTCATCCAACTCTAATATTCTAATAGTCTAGGAAATAAAATACTCAGGGATCAATGTTTTCACCAAATAAGACCCGTTTATTATTCCCCTGGCATCTAACTGAGAAAACGTCTAAAACCTTGCTTTTAGCAGTCACCTCTCTTGTAGGAGGCTCAGCACTGAGAGTAAGTACAGGTGGTGGCTGTGCTGCCTCCTGCTCATGAACAAAGTATCCATTGGCCCAGTGTGGGGTCAAGAGCAAGACTGAAAAGCAAGATTTATTCCAGGAATCCGAGGTCCAGCAAGAGCCAAAAATCAAGCCTGCCACTGGTTTCCTTTCTCTTCTTTACGCATTTTTCTATTTTCCTACAATAAGCATTTTTTATATTTTTGTCTATTTTAAATCATTCTATCTCAGGTGATCCTTTGGCGATTTTTATGTGGAATATCAACACCAAAAAACAATGATAAATAAACTGCTTTCCCAGATTAGACCTTAAATCATCACACTGAACATTAACCATTGACATGGTTCCTTTTTTATAGTCATGAAAGAATCCCTACTGAGCTAGACTCATAGCTCAGCATATGGCACAGAACTGGAGACACAAAGAAATTCAAGATTTTAATCAACTGAAACTAAGCTAAAAAGCTTTCCATTTAGAAAATTCTGAAATACAGGGAAGCTGGAATGGCTCAGTGGGTTAAGCCCTTGCTTTGCAACCCTGGAGCAAGAGGATCGAATCCCAGGCCCAGCCCATGAGGACTCATATGCTGAACTGGGGTGTGCCCCCAGTTTGGTTCTTTTTTTTTTTTTTACTTAGAACAATTTTTTTTCTTAATTTTATTGTTAAATTTATTGGGGTGACATTGATTGGTAACAATTAGATAGTTTTCGGATGTACAAGTCCACATCACATCACCTATGCCTCGCATTATGTACCCCGCTCCCAGAATCAGCCCCCCTTCCATCACCATATATCTGGTGTCTACTCCCACCTCCCCCCACCCAACTCTCCTTCTCCCCTCTCCTCCCCACTCCCCAGGTAACCACCAAACTATTGAGTGTGTCCATAATGCTGGTGCCCTCTCCCTCCTCCCCTCCCTCTCTCCCTCCTCCCCTTCCCTCAGGCAATCACCAAGTTATTGAGTGTGTCCATAGGTCTCTGTGTCTTTGTAACTTTCAATTTTATATTCCACCTATAAGTGAGGGCATATGTCTCCAGAGTCTTTCAGTCTGACTTATTTCGCTTAATAAGATGGTCTCTAGGTCCATCCATGTTGTCACAAATGACTGTATTTCATCATTTCTTATCGCTGAGTAGTATTCCATTGTGTAAATGTACCACATCTTCTTTATCCAGTCATCTATCGAAGGGCATTGTGGTTGTTTCCATGTTCTGGCCACTGTGAACAGTGCTGCAATGAACATGCGGGTACAAACATCTTTACAGATTAAGGTTTTCAGGTTTTTTGGGTAGATGCCCAGTAGTGGGATGGCTGGATCATATGGTAATTCCATTCGTAATTTTTTGAGGAATCTCCATACAGCCTTCCATAGTGGTTGTACCAGTTTACATTCCCACCAGCAGTGTATGAGGGTTCCTTTTTGTCCACAGCCTCTCCAGCACTTGTTATCCCTTGTCTTGTT
>PVKE010016993.1:0-31295 GCA_004027555.1 Craseonycteris thonglongyai
ACAAGTGTAACACATAAGTCAAAATGTATTGTCTGGGTGGGTGGAGATCACAGTGTCAGGCTGTCAGAATTCTAGGAATTTATGACCTTGGCAAATTCCCAGAATGCATTAAACTATTGCTAGAAAGTTTTGTCTTCTACAATCGCTTCAAAGTCCATGGTACACGGAATTCCACCCCAGACATTGCGAGCGATTGACGGTCGATCAAAATTGGCCTCGTGATCGACCGGTCGACCGCGACTTGTTGGCCACCCCTGGTATAGTTGATGCCTGACGCTACAAATGTCAAGCTAATATTTGGTGATAAAACTTTAATGATAATATTTAAGAAATTGTTCTCTCAAGTGCTTTTGATCCTGTAAAGCAGTGGGTTATCTATCACACTCATTTATACAGAAAAATAATAAAGGCTTGCAAATATTGATAGGGCAGTTACCATGAAAATTAAGTGGAATCTATACTTAATCTTCATCTTTCTTCTTAGGAATGTCTTTTTCTTGAAAGAGGAAAAGATTTTTCTTTCATAACATTGAAAGTTTGATAGTTCCATGGACAAGTAACTTTGAGATTTTGGATGTTCCTTTTAGGACCACTTTTAGAAAACTCTTCATTCAAATTGCTAAGCTTTGTTTGGTACATGAAGTTGATTTTCTCACCACGCCTGTGATAAGTAATCTCTTGCTTCTGACCTCATTCATCTGGTTCTGATGAGCTCAGCTATTCTAAAGAGCTATTAGTTGGGGTTCTCCAGAGAAATAGAACCAAAAGGCTGTGTGTAGATATCTAGAAAGAGATTTTAGATTGACTCACCCAGTGATGGCTGAGAAGTCCCATGATCTGTCATCTTCAGGCTGAAGGCCCAGGAAAGCCAGAGGTTGCAGTTCTTGTTCAATCAGAGGGCCCGAGAACAGGAAAATGAATGATATTTGTCCCAGACAACCAGCAGCGCTGACGTCCAAGGTTAGGAGACAATGGATGTCCTTCTCAAAAGAAGGTAAATTCACTTCTCTTCCAATTTGTGTTCTGTTTGGGCCCTCTGTGGACTGAATGATGCTCACTCCCATGGGTGTCAATGACCTTCTTTATGTAGTCTACCTGTTGAGATGCTAATCCTTTCCTGTAACACCCTAACAGCAGACATGCCTAGAAATAATGTCTGACCAACTACCTACGTGTCTCTGAAACCCTGTCAAGCCAACACATATATTAAAACACCAAATAAAGATTATAAAATATTTTCTTTTCCAGGTAAAATAAATGTGGCTAACAAAGCCAACTTCAAAACACAGCAGTAAACAGTGATTTTCCATCCTATAGTAAGGATTATATCATAATATACTTTCATTATGCACCTGAATGATATTGGGTTTTTAGCAAATATTCTAAATGAATGTACAAATAGTCACACGGATATGAGAAAAATAAAGGGCCAGTGAAAAGGAAAGACCACTCATTTTTGGACAAGGAAGAATAGGTTTAAGTTGCCAAGTATGATTTAATTATTGTTTAGGATTTATAATTCATATTTATATAATGCAGTGATTTTTGTTGTCAAACTGTTGTCACCTAAGTAGAGGCTAAAAACATGGTTGAGTCTTTCCATTATCTAAAAGACTCTGTTAAATTCTAGAGTATGAAGAATGACTAATTCTCCTGATTTTGAAGCCCGATTCTCTGTGATGAGCATTAATTCTCTTTCAAACTATGCAGCTACTGAGCCTTGTAGAGAGAAAAGCCAGGCCCAGAAGAAATAGGACATTCATCAGAATATCCAGCCACAATTCATTCTGATTGTAAATGGCAGAAATCCAACTGCAACACTTGTTCAGAGAGCAGAATTTATGGCTTACGTAGCCAGACTTCAGGAGTCATGGAGCATTAGCTATTCTGAGAAATGACTGAGAACAGGGCTTTGCAAGACATCAGGAGTTGCTCATTATTCGCATCTTCACCTTGGTATTTTCTCTCAGGCTTTTTGTAACTGACTATCTCATTTTCCATGGCTTTGGAAGCTCTCAGGCTGGTATATTTTCAGTTTTGCTTATGCAAGGGACATTGCACATACTTTCATCGTCAGGTTTAAAATGTCATAGAGGGGGAAGCTGGGATGGCTCTGTGGGTTAAGCGCTCACTTTGCAGCACCTGGGACTGAGGATCGAATCCCGCCCCGGCCCCAGCCCTGGCCCCGGCCCCATGTGCTTAACTGGGGAGTTCCCCCAGTTCAGTTTTCTCTCTCTCTCTCTCTCTCTCTCTCTCTCTCTCTCTCTCTCTCGTCAAAAACAAAAATAAATAAATAAAATAAAATAAAATAAAATAAAATAAAATGTCATAGAGGAATACATTAATTACTGTGATTTTGCTCAAGTGTTTAAAAATACTATTAGAGTTCTTGGGCACTGTGATTGGTAGTTCTCTCTACAACATAGTTAGGGTCAGGGGGAAGAAATCCCTCCAAATAAGAGGGCATTAGGCTATTCTTGGATGTTCAGTAATCAAGCAAATTCATCAATCTGAAAGTATTAGCTAGACACTGGTTATCATTTAATAAAAGAAAATTAACTAACTTTGTAAAATTTTTATCAGCATAAAGTGATCAAAAAATGAAATGACTTCTGTGTGTGTGTGCATGTGTGTGGGAGAAAGAGAAGGGAGGAGGGCCCAAAGCAGTCTCCATAGTTGTACATTATTGGTTGCAACATGGTTTCATTCCACACAGGTGAATGTGGGGCCACCAAACAGGTGAATGTGTGGTGGAGACCAAACCGAGGCCCTCCTGCATGGAAGGTGAGAACCTTCACTGATAGGCCATTCATGTGGTTACCAGTTGCACTGCAGTTCTGCATATGGGTTTGCATGGGCCATGGGCGGGATTTGAACCATGGATCTTGTAATTGTGAGTCAAGCGTTCAACTGCTGAGTGATCCTGGTATCCCAGCTACTGTTTCTTCTTCACCTTGCCATTCCTGCAGCCTGGTTTTGGCAGAAGTAGTTTGTGCATTTGTTTTTACAGAGATCTCCAGCCAGACTCATCCCTCAGTATTACTAAACAAATTCAAAGGTTATCACAGAAAGTTCCTATGGTACAACCTTGGACTTTTAAGCATGAAATCCATGTTTTTTCCCCTATTTTGGAGGTCTTTGGGTCTGTCTGACCCAAAGACCAGGGATTCTGTGTCCTCTGAGGTAGTCTTTTCCACGTGGGTCACTCAGTTGTCCTTTTCAAATAGTGTAGGCATAGGTTTATAAATATTTGCTTATTCATTAAAAATATTTTTTTCTCTGTTTATTTACATGTATTCCAGTTGGGGTCACAGCAGCATGTGCAAGTGAATTGATCTCAGTCCTCTGAAAGTATTTAATAATTATGAAAAGTGATTTTTAAGTACTTCCAACTATATAATATATTCATAGTATCTTCTTTTTCTCCCTTTGATAATTGTGTGGTATTTAGTATTTGCTTCTTGATTGATAGCTGGTCAGTACTTCCTGGGTTAATGTATGGAATATGAACACATACAGAATCCCATAAACATGTGTCTACTTGTATTTTTATATTAATGCTTAGTACTCCTCTATTTAGAAAATCATGAAAGGAAGGTTGTTAATAGGTTTTGTTCATTTGGTCTAATTTGGTAATGTTATTTTGTAAGAGAGATTCCCCTTAAATCTCTATTGTATTAACTTTCATCATATAGAATATGATATTAAGATATTATACATATTAGTAGACATTTTCATAAGTTAAAAAAACATTCACTCTTTGTACAAGTTATCACTTATTTGAAACATACCAAGTATCACTGACTTTCATCTTTATGAGAGCAGGTATAACATTTCATATATTTTTATTTGTGGAAAAAGGAGTCATAGAGGGTATAATAATATGACCTACAAATTTGCCAACAAGTGTTGGTCATTTACTATATGCCAAGGAATATGTTTATTTCCTGTTATACCCTCTCAACAATTAGCATAGGTGTGTTCTTTTATCTCACAGAATATTATAAGTATTATGATGGGGAGGCTTAAAGATTAACAAACAAACAAACAAACAAACAAACAAACAAGGATTTTAAACAAAAGGATGAAATGAGATTTCTTAGATTTGGAGTGTGTCTTTCTGGCTTCTAAATGGTATCACATGAGGTAAAAAGGAACAGACCATAGAGAAGTTTAACCAACATAGAGAATTTTTTCTAAAAATTGGAGTTGTCTTTTAAGAGGGTTATGAGGAATAGATTGATGCAAAACAATTCAAAGAAGAGTATTCTTGCTGCTGTGTGGTAATGCTTCTTGAGGGAGAGGAGAGATGATGATGTTGCTATTGCCATGTAGTTGATGGTGGTGGCTCATGCTAGAATTAATGCAGAGAAATGGAGCAAAATTAATCACATGTATACAATTAGGGAAGAAGAAGGTGACCATAGAGAGGTTTCTTTCATTAACCACTTAAGCAATTTGGAGAGAAGGGTGTTGCTTATACTACTATGTGAAACACTGGGGTTTAGAGAGATGGAAATATTATTTTCTAAGACACACAAAATACATATGACTGTGTGACTGTAAAGAAAAAATATTAAGTAGTTAGTTTGACTTGCAGTGTTTGCAGCTCTGAAGTCTGAGCTTGGCTAGAGCTAGTTATTTTGGAACTATCAACTGGGAAGAGTATGGAGCAGTTCTGGGCAAGACGTTGATTGCAGTCCACCAGTGGACTGCCAAGCAATTTTAGAGTGACTGCCTGAATAATAAAATAGCTAGTGGACCACGACATGGAGAAAATTAGAAGTAGCCCTTGCTCTGAAAATGTCTGCCCAGGCCTAGCACAGAGAGAGAAGAAAGGATAGTACCTTTGAATTGATCCTGAATAGCATAATTATTTTGTTGTAACATTTATTTATATTTTCTTGCATAGTCCGTCTTGGTGGTTTTCCATATATTAATTACCATTACTCTACTGTCTTATATATTTTTTTTTTTGAAAATTAGAATCTGCTGTAGCCATTCCAATACTAGCTTAAATAATGCTTCTGGTACCATTAAAAAAAATACAAATATGTGTGCCTCTGGAGTTAACTATGGGGCTGGGTTAGTAAGATTTGATGAAGTCACTCTAAGGACCCCTTTCTGGACAGGTGCTCTGTCTAAACAACTATTCGCAGACCAACTCACCTTACACTATCTTTTTCTTTTTAATAATGTTATTGATGTACTAACCAATAAATTTAACAATAAAAAAAGAATGTTATTGAACATACGGCAATGGAAGCTACATTATGGTTTTTTTGTTTGTTTTGTTTTGGATATTAGCAAGGAGTTTAACAAATATTTCACACTGTCCTTGTAAGAAAAATTGAGACATATGGGCTGAATGTTAGTGTAATCTGGTGCTTTCTGACACACTAGAATAAACATGCCAGAAATGTGTATAATTACCTATCAGCATTCAACAAGTTTTAGTAGAAATGCCATTGAACTATGGTGATAAATTTTATTAACTTTTAACTGTACTATTTTAATAAAAGATAGAAAGAAAAACGAAGAGTGTTATTTGAACTCATATTTTCAATGATAACTTAATTATAGCCAGAAAAATTGTGAACTATCTAAAATTTTTGTCCAATAACTGTATATGTATCTGTGCATATAAGCAGATTTGAATGTGAATTCACATTCCCAGATGAAAATTCCCTACAAATACAGCAAGAAGAAAGCTTGTCAGGAGCTTGAACAGGATTTGCTAAGGACAAAGGTATATATGAGGGCTGTCTGGAAAGTATCCAGCCATGTAATATGAAAAATAAAGGCATTTGTGGCTGGATATTTTCTGGACAGTCCTGGTATTTTGGTCTCTAGAAGTACCAAGGTAATAAATATATAGGAAGACAAAGCATGGATCCAGATGGAAATAGAAGGTGAGGAAGAAATGATGAGCTTGTAGGTAGCTGACGCTGGCAGGGCTGCAAGGTTTCCGTGAGCTGCCTGATGACACATGTGGTAGCCATTAAAATGTAGGAACCTGCTTCACCTGGAGCCTCATGCGCATCTGTAATACAAAATCCATCTCAATATCCACTCTGTGTGACACTCTCTTAATTCTGTGTCACAAAGCCACCCCATAGCTTGACCAAGAAATGTTTGTATAAACTATGATTCTATATCCTACAAAGCTCTTGCCTGTTTACCTTCTATTTGTACCTATTTCCACTATTCTATATCGTGCTAATACTATCTAACGGGTGCGAACAACCTTGTCACTAACATTTCTGCTTATAGCCTTCAGTTATTCAATAGATAGCCTGCATATCCCTTCAAGTAATTTGAAAATGCCAATCTTTCCGATGCCCACTTACTAATTTTGAGGTGAAGTTAAAGTTACCATTGCTCACTAGCAAGTTCATTACTAGGAATTCTCTGCTTACCCTTCCAAATACGTCCATTAAATTTTTTTTTTCCACCTTTGGGTGGCACCCATGTGCAATATAGGATATTTAGCATCTCAAAAGTGCAAGTCTCTCAACTTTGAAACTTATGATGAGAGATTAGGGTTAGAACAAAAAATATAAATGTTATAAACCATGAATCAGCAACTTAATGTGCAATTAAGTATAAGCAACACCTGTGTCAATCAGTAAAAAATTGAAATTTGTATTATTCATCAATTATATTAGTATTTGTTCTTCGTTTAATACATTAATAACTGAATTTCTCAAGTCTGTTGTGCTGACCACATTTGTGACTTAGATAACAGAGGTGAAGGGTGTATTACTGAGATGACAAGAATAAATACACCAATATGGAGCAAGGGAGGGGCTTTCTACCTCAACTGGGAAATCTGAATAGAAAGACCTTTTTAAGGCAAGATTAGACTTTCTTGCAGGAAGACAAAAAGCAGAAAGCATAGCAGGAATTAATGGTTGTCAACATTTTATTGAATACGAGATAGTTTAACTTGTAGAATGCTGTATGTTTTGAATTCCTAAAAACATTCTTGAACTTTGTTCCCGGGAGGCGGTTGAGCTATTTGTGAACCGTTGATCACGTCGTGTCTTGCTTTTAATCTTTGTGTGCATTTAGTTTAGAGCTACTTTTGTGTTCCTGCTGATGAAAACACTCAGTGCTCTATCCAAGCCCCACCTGTTCACACACTGGTTGATGAAAACAGGAATCATTCTGACTCCGTGCATGATCTTCAGTTATTGTTTCAGCTCTCTCCAG
The DNA here is from genome assembly GCA_004027555.1 of Craseonycteris thonglongyai. NCBI lineage: Eukaryota > Metazoa > Chordata > Mammalia > Chiroptera > Craseonycteridae > Craseonycteris > Craseonycteris thonglongyai. The sequence continues at coordinate 7,216 of PVKE010016993.1, forward strand.
GCATCAGGGACTTTTTAAATCTACATGTCTTATCTTTTTTTCTTTTTTAAATTAAACTTCTAATTTTGAAATAATTATAGATTCATAAGCAGTTGCTAAAATAATGCAAGGAGAGCCCATGTATCATACCTTACCCAACCTTGTGCAGTCATCTCAATGATGACATTTGGCAAAACCATGATATAATACAATATCTCACTGTGGATATTGATATTGATACAATCAAGATGCATAAATTTATCTCACCACAAAGATCTCTCATATGACACACCCACTTTTCTTTCTGTCCCTCATCCCTTTCCATCCTTAAACTCTGGACACATTAATCAGTTCACCATTTCTAAAATTTTTTATTAAAGAATGTTACATAAATGGAATCATATAATAGGTAGGTAACCTTTTGTGATTGGCTTTTTTCACTTCATATAACTCTGGGAGATTCATTCAGGTTCCATGGCATGGATGCACAAGAGTTTTTCTTTTTAACCATTTACCTGCTGAAGGACATCTGGGTTGATGATTTTAGTTTTTGTTTTTGTTTTGTTTTGTTTTTGACTATTACAAAGAAACCTGCTGTGAACAATTGTGTATAGGTTTTTATATGCACATACATTCTCACTTCTCTGGGATATATGCCTAGGAACACAACTGTTGTGTTATATGGTAGTTGCAAGTTTATTTATTTTAAGAAACTGACAAATTGTTTTTCAGAATTAGTGTGTTGTTTTGCATTTCCACCAGCAATGTCTTACTGATTCAATAGAAATTGAAAAAGTAGAAATCACATCCTCACCAACATTTGATGTTGTCAATATTTTTTAAGTTTTAGCTTTCTGTTAGGTGTGCAGTGATAGTTCGTTGTGGTTTTCATTTAAATTTCCCTAATGGCTCATGAAGTTGAAATCTTTTGATGTGCTACCTTGCCATCTGTGTGTGCTCTCTGGTGCAATGTCTCTTCAAGTCTTTTGCATCTGTTTGTATTTTTACTTTTGAGTTTTGAGAGTTCTTTCTTGGGTTTGGACGCTAGTCTTATGTCAAATATGTGGTTCTCCAATATGTTCTTCCACTTTGTAGCTTAGCTTCTTATTTGCCTAGAGTCCTAGAGCAAAATTTTTAAATTTTTTGACATCTAATTTATTAGATTTTCCAGGTACAGAGTATATTCTTGGTGGTAAGAATTCTATACCTAGAACTGGAATTTTTTTTCCTGCTTTCTTTCTCTATGAGCTTTATAGTTTTACATTTTATGTTTACATTCAGGATCCATTTTGAGTTAATTATTGAATATGGAGTGAGATTTGGGTCACAGTTCATTTTTGGTGTGAGAATTTCAAAATGCTTTATTATTGAAAAGGCTACATGAAAAGTCTATCTTTCTTCTGTTGAATTACTTCTGTTAATGAATTTAAAGATGATATTCAAGGAGTTGCAAAGAAATTTTGATAAATTATATAATTTTTTATGTTAGAAGACCAAGGTTTCCCTGATATATGTTGAAAAATAAATATAAATTAGAAAGAAAAAAAAACAAAAACAAAATTGACCATGTAGATAGAGAAGAAATAGAAACAGAAGAAACCTTAAAAAACAGAGGAAGAAAGGAATAAATCTCTTAAAGAATTTTGAAAATTTACTTTATCCATAACATAAGATATTCTAACATAAAAAATAAGAACCAATTTTTTAATTTAAAAATAATTATATATATATATGTGTGTGTGTGTGTGTGTGTGTATTAACAGGATAAACAGATCAAATAAGGAAATTCTGATAAAGCAAAACAAACTAAAAGTACAAAAAAAGTGAGACAAAAGATAAGATTCAGAGAAATACAGCCTTGGAGTCTTAGCATATGTTCAGCAAAAACTCCATACAGAGAGAGAAAATTAAGAGAAGTGTAAATTATTGTACTTAATACTACCGGTAAATAATCTTTCTAGTGCTGATGGATCTCAACAACTAGTTTAAAAGTTTTCTTGACTTACACCACAATCAATGAAATAAATGACAAATTCATCAATCCAAAGCAAAACACTACAAACTTTAAGAACATCAGTGACAAGGAGGAATGTTGATTATATAATAAATGTGGAACGCAATGCTTGAAAGTTTAAGGAATCATCTGATTACAATAAATAGAGTATTGTCCAAAATATTGAATTGGTCAAACAACATATGGAGTGTTGTATTCAGTTACACATACCGTAGCTGGAAGGACCGAAGATAAGAGAGATGTCCTATGTAGATAAATAATGTTTAGCCTTGAAAAGGGAGAAAAGTCTTGGGTGTGGTGTGCATGTGTGCAAATGAGTCTCTCTCTTCATATTATATTATCTAAGAAAAATTCTAAGGTTAGTGTTATTTCTAGACAATGACTATGAAAGTTAGAAATACAAAAATCTTGCCCAAAAAAGGAGTAATGTAAGTGGAGCTCCAAACAACTAGAAGAGTATTTTATTTTCTGAAATGACAAGAGTAAAATTCAGTTTTGTCAAACACTAAACCAATAGTCAAATTTCATTATACCTGTAATGAACACATTGTCAGAAATCACGTTCATAGCTATGACACCTGATGATGAAATGTAGCTCAGACTATAGCTCCTTTGTATGGATTAAAATGAAAATTGCTTGGATTTCAGAAGAAAAACAATACCCATACATAACCTGCACCCAATACTAAGCTCCAGAACTATTAGAGGGAGCATGTAATTTTTTCTGGGCGATTTGTGAATTTATTTAATTTTTAAATGGGTTGATAGATTTTGAAATTTTGGAGTGAGGAGTAAGATTGAAACTTAATGGCATTTTTATAGGAAGTTAAAGAAGTCAAATCTAGAGTTCAGTGTACTTTTGCTCTTCGCCTTGCCAAAAATTTAAAACACAATATTACTTAATCATAAGCCAACAAAGCACTGTGTATAGAGAAAAATGCCACACTGAGATCGATTGAGAAATCATGCTGTGCAACATTTTGCTTTGAGTGGGTTTTCTTATCACCCGATTATCAAAGCCCTCTTATAATAGGGGCATATGTCAGTTAATATGATACTAATATATCATATTAATCACAATCTAGGGAGAAACACTTTACTTGCACTAAAATATATGTTGTCTTCTATTTGATTAAATTTCCAGGGCAACTATTTTCAGTTATGCAACTTGTATTATATGTAAAATACATGAAGATATGCTCATAATCCCAGTTCTTCCATTATGACCTGGAGAAAGTATATGTATTCGATTACTCAAATTGCCTTTTTAAATAAGTTATGTTTCAATATTTGACATTTTAATGAGAGGTTGCTGTAAAGGTATTATTTGAGACGTATATATATTATGAGATAGATGGATATTGAGATCCCTTTCAGAATTTATAAGCCTCTCATGTATTTTTATTCTTGGATGAAGAGTTTTCTGTAACTATCAGTTACAATTATTAGTAGTAACCTTGAAATTCTTTTTTATATTTGAGTGTAATGTGGGTCCAACATCTGTATATCCTCATGAATATTTTCATATTATTAAATCTTTCTACATAGATCCATGGGCTCTGTTTTATCCTAAGTGTTCATCAATATAGTTCTGAGTGTTACAACCGAATGCTTTAGAGCCAGTGAATTCTACAAAGATATTACAATCAATTACTTCTTTTTATCATGCAGAATCTTTTCAAAAAAACAAATGTGTAGATTAAATATATTTATATTTAAACCCTCAATAAACTAATGCTATAATTCTGTATAGAGCAAGCTCATCCAACCCACAGCCTGTGGGCCACATGTGGCCCAAGACAGCTTTGAATGTGGCCCAGCACAAATTTGTACACATTCTTAAAACATTCTGAGATTAGTTTTTATGATCTTTCTTTCTTTCTTCCTTCCTTCCTTCCTTCCTTCCTTCCTTCCTTCCTTCCTTCCTTCCTTCCTTCCTTTCTTCTTTCTTTTTTTCTTTCTCTCTCTCTCTCTCTTTTTCTTTTTGCTCATCAGGTATCATTGGTGTTAGCATGTTTAATGTGTAGCCCAAGACAACTATTCTAATGTGGCCCACCGAAGCTAAAAGGTTGGACACCCCTAGTGTAGTGTTTTCATGTATATTTATGCTGATATTTGTCTTTATTCTTTTCTGAATGTCCATTGTGTTTTCTAGTTTCATTTTTCTTTTGGTTAAATAACTCATTTTAAAGATTTATTTTATTGTTTTTGACAGAGACAGAGAGAAACAGAGAGAAGGGGGAGGGCCCAGATCAGTCTTCATAGTTTTACATCATCAGTTTTCAACATGGTTTTGTTCCACACCGGTGGGCAGGGGCCATGCATGGCGTGAAACTGGGCTGGGGGCCTCCTGCATGGGAGGCACACACCCATGAGCTAGGGGCTAAACCAGAGAGGCCTCCTATACATGGGATGCTCACCCCAGCAAGAACCAAACTGGGCGCTTCCCATACGGGAAGCACTCCCCAATTCAGCATATGGGTTCGCACAGGCCGGTGCAAGGATTTGATCCTTGGTGTCCAGGGCTGCAAAGTGAGTGCTTAACCCACTAAGTCATCCTGGCTTCCCCAAGAATTCATTTTAATATTTCTTTTAATATTGAGTGGTTACTGGGGTGGGGAAGGGGGGATGGGAGTTGAACTTAAGGTTTTAATTAAGATGATTAAGTTCTATATATCTGCTGTTCACCTTTATGCTTAGACGAAAAAATACTATATTGTACACTTAAAATTTTGCTCATGTAATTTATTGGCCACAAATTATTTACTATTCTTACTGGGAAAACTTCTATTTTTTCTTCACTTTTGAAGGAAATTTTTACTGATCTAGACCTCTAGCTTAGCAGTAGCTTACATTCAACATTTTAAAGGTATTATTTTATCAGCTGCTAGCTGAATGGCATACCTTTGAAGAAAGCATATTATTTTCCTGCCTATAACTATTTTTAAGGTGTTTTTTTCTTTTCCTTGCTTTTCAGCAATTTTACTATAATGCTTCAGCTGTGTTTCTCTTATTTATTTACTCGGGCTCTGTAGAATGTCTATTCTGTAGCTTGATGCCGTTTGCTTGTTTTGGAAAGTTCTCGACCATTAATTTAAAAAATATTTCTTTTTGCCCTTTCCCTCTCTTAATCTGGGACATTTATGCTGTCATTTGCTATGTGTAGGGGAGCAGGTCATAAGAAATCCGATAAAATACAGAGCTGGCTGATTTCTAGTCTCTCTCCCTCCTTTGTTCCCTCTCTCTCTCCTCTCCTTCCCTCCCTCCCTGACTCACTTTTCCTCCTCCTCCTTTCTCATTCTCTTCTCTCTCTCTCCAGTTTTCCACTGTTTCTCTTTTCTTGGATTTACCCTCACTCCTGTCTTGTAGCCTTTCATTAATTGCAAATGTGCGTTCTAGAATTTGCATAGGATCACTCTTATTGGGTGATTTCCGGGCCTTAATGTTTGCATTCCCATTACAGTGTGCCATCCAAAATTTCTCCTGTGTGTTACCCTTTCTTAGGGAACTAGTTCATCAATTTCTGGAAACCTTGGCAATCCCAAGCTCAGTATTTGTCTCTGAATTTCCCAGAGATTGCTTTGAGTTCTGCTGGATTTTCCACCTGTTGTCAGTAGTCCTTTGTCTCATTCCAAACCTTGGCAAGCATCCCAAGGGCAAAGTGGCAAGCAGAAAAATTGAGTTACTTTAATGTGCTTTCCTGGTTTCTAAGACCTGACCCTTCAATTACTGGCTGCCTGAGTGACCATCCAGTGCCTTCAAACAAAGGCTGATTTTAATGGGATTTCAAAACTGAGTCAAGCCTAGGATCCTGGGAGTGGAGGCCTTATGGAAAAACCAAGGAGAAGGTGATAGTGTTCTCAGGAAACACATTTCCACATGTTTTGTTTTTGTTTTTGTTTGTTTGTTTGTTTTACATATTCACTCTTCAGGGCAGGACTGTGGCAAATTATTCCCATAGATTTTATGTTCACGTAAGTGTATTCCAAATGAGCAGGATGGATTCCGAGCATCTCCATTCAATCATTTTGCTTACTAGTCAGACTTTCATATTGCTTCGCATAATGATTACCAGCAAGTACTTTTACTAAATAACTAGTAAGATTTTGGAAGACACTCCTAAAAACTGCTTTATTAGGCAAAATTAGAAAGGTGTAGTAGTCTCAAATTATTTATAATGCAGATTTTCTTTGGCAGGGATTATCATTCACTTCACCTGAAAAATAATTATGTCTTAATCATTTTTTTCTAAAGACAAGTGATAGACAATTCCATTGTTATTCTACTCTGGTGTACCTTTTTATTTATTTTTCTCATTACTTAAAAAATGTTTTTATATTAATTAGATCAAACTGGGAAAAAAAATAGCTATGATACAAAATAATCATTGCAGGGGATACTGGGACAGCTCAGTGATTGATCACTTGCCTTGCGTTTGCTAGGTTGGGGGTTCGATCCTGGCCCTTGCCTGTGCAAACCCATATGCATTTTATTGATAATTTATTAACCTTTAATCAAATAAATGTCATCTACATGATTACCTTTGTTTAAAAAATAAATGCAAAATACTTTACTAAATGTTCTCATATCAGGCATTAGCTAACTTTTTATGATGTAAATATAAAAGGGAAGATATCTCTGTTGATTGAAGAGGTTTTTGAAAAACTTTTGACTTCTTCCCACGGTGACAATTTGACAATTTACCTTTTAGTAGACCATTTCTTTCTAAGAGTACTATTAGAAAAACTGGGTGAAATACTCAACCCATGTGGACAAAACTTTGTTTTAAGTCTGAAGGATCTATAGTGATACTTCATTTCACGCTTTTGATTTCTAAAATTGGTATTTTACTTTCCATTTTTTATCAGACTTGCTAGATGTATACAAAATGTATTAGGTCTTTTGAAAACAACTTCTAGCTTAGTTTATTTTCTCTGTTGTAATTGATATTTTTATTTCATTAATTTCTGCTGTCATCTTTGTTATTCATTTCATCCTACTTTCCTTTGGTTTCATTTGTTTTTCTAAGTTTTTGAAATTAATACTCAGATTATTTTATCAATATTTAGTTTTTGCTCATTTCTAATAGTATATACACTTAAGGATCAACATTTTCTACTATGAGTCTAGCTACACTCTGTAAATTTTGATATACATTAATTATCATTCAGTTAAAATGCTGTCTTATTTTAATTGTGGTTTCTTTTTTAATCAATGAGTTATTTAGAAGTGTGCTGCTTAATTTCTAAATATTTGGTGAATTTTTAGATACTTTTGTAGTATGAACTTGGCTTACTTTCTTTTTTATTTTATATTAAATTTATTAGGCTGACATTACTTAGAAAATTTATATAGATTTCAAGTGTACATTTCTATAATAAATCTATATATTGCATTGTGTGTTTACTATTTAATGTCAGTTGATTTTAGTCATATGTGGGATATAAAACTGAAAAAAAGAAATAAGACAAACCAACAAACAAAAATTTCTAGACATAGACAGTTTAGTGGTTATGGAAGGTAAAGGGTGGTAGAAGAGGAAAAAAGCGGTAAACGTGGTGATGGAAGGAGTACTTGGCTTATTTTTAGTTTTTTGAGATTTGTTGAGGATAGTATTATGACATGGTATAGGGTTAAGTTTGATAATGTTTCACATTGACTTGAGGACAGTCTATAATCTTAGATTATTGGATTATTCTATATTTTCTAATTGTTTCTTAATCATTTTGTCCATTTTTTCTATAGCTTACAGATATTTCATTTTCATGTTTTATCAGATACCTTGAGAGTTGTGTGTCCACGATGTTTTTGAGTATTTCTACCTCTCTTTTAAGTTCTGATAATTAATGTTACTATCTTCAAATTTAGAATTATTATATACTTATGGTAAGTAAACACATGTTATTAACTGATCCATTTTATCTCTAGCAATGTTTGATTGTCATAAAGTCAATTGTCTGTTGTTGTATAGTTAAACAAAATTGATTACTGTCCATGTTGTATATTTTTCCAACCAGGAATTTCTAACCTTTTTAAAAAATTTGTTTTTATGCTTGAGATGTAATTCTAGTAAAAGGCATGAAAGTCAAGTCTCCAAAACAATAAAGCACCACCAACCGTTTTTATTTTTATGACGTTTTTATTTATGAAATCCTGTAATGTATGAACAAGAAAAAAGTAAAAGTTGTATATTTATAGGTATAAGTTGTATATAGTACATTTATTTATAGAAGTTGGGAAGTGTTATTTCTGAAAAATATTTTCCAATGATATACCTCTCAGGGTTTTTGAACATTTTCTTTCTGAAATACCATGAAACATGAGATCCTATGTATAGTGGAGAAGGTGACATATTTCAAAGTTAAAATGCTGACCACAATCCCCAAAAGAAGCAAGTGAGAATTCCACCCTGGCCAGTCACTGGGCACAGCAAATAAGACCTCATTGCATTTTATAGTATGGTAACATATAAACCATCACTTGCTGTCTCAGGACATTCCCACTGGGACAGAGTAGCAATGACTCGTTGACAACCCCTTCTTGTAAAATAATGGGATTATTTTAGGTTATTTCCAAGATTTTATGGGCATCGTTTAAGAAACTGCAGTTGTGGTTTCACTGTTATCATCCTCCTTTCATATGTAATTTCCTTAAAATTATCAGTTTCTAAAAGGAAGCCAAGATTCTGAAGAGATGTGTGAGGGATGTCAGAAAAAAATCTAGCTTTTGTCAATATAATGACAAAAGGTTGCATGGCTGGATACTTTCTGGACAGCTCTTGTTCAGAGATGTCCATAGCATCTTCATCACCCTATGCAGAAGAGATCCATAAAGGATTGCTCCTCAGCACTTGGCAGATGGTGATTGAAACTCATCAGTTACTCTCAAGATGCCTTACCATAATCCTAAAGGAAAAAATTTTAATCAAGTACTGGTTAAATTTATACAGTTAAATTATGATACCTTTTAAGTCAAAGCCAGACTTATCATCAGGGGAAGATGGATTGGCTGTGCTATCCATTATGTAACCAAATGTTGAAGGTAAACCATTGCATTTAGCATTGCAAATTAAATAAAGAAGCTTTAAGCTTTAGGTTTCATCTCCCCAAAATTTCCAATAAACACATTAAGCTTTTGACGGTTGGGTAAAGATATAAATAGAAAGGCAGACTGGCAATAATTATAGCTTTATATATATTCTTAATTGGAATGAAGCTCTTAAATTAGGCATGGTAAAGCAGTATGATTTAAGAATTTTATTCCCATTAAATATGTATTTTAGGTGTTCATCTTAAAGGTGAACATTAAAGCTCAGCTAAATGTTATGATTTAATATGAGAACGAAAATAGATAAAATGAAAAAATAGGCAAGACCATGAGGAGAATGCTGTTCTCGTTAGTACTTCGGTTTCTAAGGCAGATAGTTGGACAAACAACTTCCCTTAGTTAAAAATAAATAAATAAATAAATCTGTACTTTACTAAACCCTGTCAGAACATTTCCCATGCAAAAGGAGTTATCTAGCTATCTCTATAAATATATTAACTTCTATTTCCAGATTTTGTGGTATCTACATTTTACATTCTAGAACTAAGATGTGAATCAACAATTATTAAAATTTATATCCTGTACCAGATACATTCTGTCTTTCTTTGACTTTTCATTACTTTATCTAATTCTGGCAATTATTTCTCCTTCTACCACATAAATATAGTTTCCCAAAGCTGAGTAGTTTCTGGCTACTCTCTTTATATTCTCCCTTGGAAGATTTTATGTAATATGTTTATCTTTCATATTTATAGGGATGATGTGAATTCTGCCATGATATGTCCAATAGGTATCTAACAAAAGTCAAATGCATAATTCTGACAGAGGGGCTTCCCCGTTTTTATCAATGGCACTGCAATTCTATCAGGTTTGAATGTTTGAGGAGATGCAGACTCATTTACTTTTAACCATAAATCAATTATAATTCTTTTTTTTTTTTTTAAGATTTAGTGTTTTTGACAGAGACAGAGGAAGACAGAGACAGAGAGAGACAGAGAGAAGGGAGTGGGCCCAGAGCAGTCTCCATAGTTGTACATTAGTTTTAGACATAGTTTCCTTCCACACACGTGGGTGTGGGCTGAGCAGGGCGGAATTCCAGGCTGGGGGCCTCCTGCATGGGAGGCACGCCTCCTCGAGGCAGGAGTTCAACCAAGGGGTGAGAACTGAACTATGGGGCCTCCCTCATGGGAAACACATCCCAGTTCAGCATATGGGTCCGCATGGGCCGGGGGCCAGGATTCAATCCTTGGTCTCCAGGGCTGCAAAGCGAGCATTTAACCTGCTGAGCCATCCCAGCTTCCCCCATAAATCATTTAAACGCATCAAATATTTTTGAAATTCTTAAATAGATGCCATGGGAAATTGGAATAACAGATGACTAAGTAAGACTCAAAGAATCAAGTGAAGCTCTTTAGAGAAAACACCATTTGATTTTCATTTATGAAGATTAAATTTCAACAGGCAGGGAAAAAAAAAACAGGCAGGGTAAATAGTGTGATTTCAGCAAAGCCCAGAAAAGTCAAAGCATGTGGCATATACTCACTAGAGCAAAGGGTTTTGGTGGGTCATTAATGGAAGATGAGATGAGAAAGAGAATGGGAGTAGAATAGATACAGTCTTAATTCTATCCTAACACAGTGAACTTGATCAAATAGGAAGAACTAAGAAAAGGACAGATAGGCCATTGCATCTTTTATGATGATACATTTTGGCAGCTGTTATGGAATGAATTGTGCCCCCCTCCCTGTCCCCTTGCCAAATGTGGAAGTCCTAATCTTCAGTATCTATAAATGTGATCTTATTTGGAAATAAAATCTTTGAGGATGACCAAGTTAAGATGAAGTCCTTAGGCTAAACCGCAACCCAATGTGACCGGCATCTTTAAAAAGAGGAAATTTAGACAGAAACTGACATGTACAATAGGGAAAATGATATGACAATACAGAAAGAACACCACCTACAAGCCAAGAAATGCCTGAGGCTACTAGAAACTAGGAAATGGCAGGGAACAGATTCTGTTACAGCCCTGAGAAAGAACAACCCTGCTGACACCTTGATTTCGTACTTAAAGCTCCTAGAACTATGAGACAATACAAACTTCTGTCGTTTATGCCACCTGCTTAGTGGCATTTTGTCTTGGCATATCTAGGGAACTAATACATGAATATAGATTAGAATGCAGATGTAAAGGTCTGAAACTGGAGGCAGGAAAAACAGCTAAGCAATTGCAGTAGTTTGGGAAGAAGTGATGATGTCACAGGAGGTAGGAATGAACAAGTTGAGACATTGATGAGAACAATGTTAATAAAGACTATTCAGATCCTCAGTACATTAATTGTAGAAGAAACAAAGGAGAGAAAAAATCAAAATGACTAATTTGATCCAGTTAGTTCAATGTTGAAAGAGGTGACAAAATTGAGACATTCAGAAGAAATCTCCTTGAAATGAAAGAATTGATGTTGTCTTAGAAATACTTGAATTTTAAGTTACTCTGAAATGTTCAATTTGTTTTATTTTATTATTGTTAAATTTATTGGGATGACACTGGTTGGTAAGAATTACATAGATTCCAGGTATATAATTTTGCATTACATCATCTATGTATTGCATTATGTACTCACCACCCAGAGTCAGAAAACTTAAAAGAGGGTCTTGGGTATACAAATAGGTTTAAGGTCCATTAATATTTGAAGTTATAATCTTATATAATGTGGACTGGAAGTGAAAGTGGCCAAGGCTAGAGTTCTAAGGAACAACAATACTTGAAGACAAGTTGATAGAGAAGGAATCTGTAAAAGAAACTCAGAAGTAATCAAGTAAATAGAGGATATCCACAATAGAGAAAAATGTTAGAGAAGCCAAAGAAGAAAGTGAGTTTCCAGACAGACAGAATGGAAGACATTTTAGATGCTACATGGAGATTAAGACAAGAAGTATCCATGAAAGATTATTATCAGAAAAAAATACCACACACTTTTGAACTATTAGCATATGAAGTTAAAAAATAAGTAAGGTGGCTCTCTTGGAATAGCAAAGAATGCAATGAACAAACAGATCAAATGTCATAAATCTGAGAGGTAATCTTTTTTAACATTTTAACGTCTCTGAAATTGCCTTTTACAAGCCAAGCCATTTTATCCTTGCAAGCAGTGCTGGCCTGGATTAGATTTGCATTCTTGCAGAGGTCTGACTTTGCTTTTGCCAGTCACAATGGGTCCTGCCAACCTGAGACCATTTTAGATTAAGATTTCTCCCTAAGGGTTTTATTTTTATATGTACCGCACTGATAGTTGGAATTGATTGTAAGAGTAGAGGCTTGTGATTTATTTTCTCAAGATAGAATTCATTTTTCGATTCCTTCCTAGACTTAGTTTCAAACTTCCAGATACACTTATTGTCACTTACTGGTTGGCACATGTATAGCTCTTTAAAACTCTTCTCTGCATGTAACTCTTTGGTGACACAGTGATCCAACCATGTGCCAGAATCTTCCATTATGCAAAGATTCTCATCTTGCATCTAGGAAGTCTCCTTTCTAAAGACTTTATTTTAGGTTCACAGTGAAATTAAGGAGGTACAGGGATTTCGCATAGACTCTCTGCCCCCTACACATCCATAGCCTCCCTCATTATCAACATGCCCCACTAGAGAGGTACATTTATTACAACAATGGATGAACATACATTGACACATAATCATCCAAAGCCTGTAGTTTACATCAGTGTTTGATCTCAGTGTTATAATCTCAGTGGGATGCAGAAGCAGTGTCATGAACAGCTTCCTTTAACCCACATCCACCGAAGAGTTAAACAAGAATATTAGATTTTTTTAAGGGAAAATGTTACGACTCAGATGTCTAAAAGCTAAAATAGACCTTATTTCATCTATCTACCTAAAACACACCTTGTTACTTAATACAAGGGAGGACGAACCCCAAAGAGAACTCATTTATAAAACATTGTGTATTTATTCCTACATATTGAAACTTCAATCCCCTTCAAAGTACCGGTATTCTGTTGAATGCAATATGCCAATCTGTTGAGATAGATTTTCACTGCTCAGTTTCTGAATGCATCAATTTTGATACTATTCAGTGTCACTGCCATTTTTTTGGTTCACCTTTTCCCCATCAGCAAAATGTTTCCCTTTGAGGGTATTTTCATCTGGGGAAACAAAAATAAAACTGTGGCTCAAGGTGAGATGGGGTGAATAGGGAGTGTGCGGCATGAGAGTCATGCCATTTTGGGTCAAAAACTGCTGAACACTCAGTGGGGTGTGGGCAGGTGTGTTGCCAGGCCACATGTTGTCCATGTAAATCACCCATCATGAAACAATTGAGTTTCCAAAAAAAAAATTCCCTGAAGCTGAGCGCAGCATCTTCCAACACCACCAGCTGATACCTGATGTATTTTGGTTCCTAGAAGGCTCACGTAGTGAGGGATGCCTGCACTACAAGGGGCCCCACCCTCCAGAAGATAATTCCATATTTTTGGGGTCCCCCCTCACAGTCTGTGATCTTTAGACATTTACCTTGTTTTGTAGATGGAGAAAGTATGACTGACTGCACCTACTGTATCTGGAATAAGAGGCCACTTTTCTCCAGATGTGCGTATATTTTTTTTTTTAAGATTTATTTTATTATTTTTAACAGAGAGAGAGACAGAGACACAGAGAGACAGAGAGAAGGGGGAGGGCCCAGAGCAGTCTCCATATTTGTATGTCATCAGTTTTCAACATGGTTTCGTTCCACAGCTGGGCGGAGGGTGGGGGGGTGAGGCAAGCCTCAGCAAGAGCTGGACTGTGGCCACACCCCAGTTCAGCATATAAACCCGCAGGGGCCAGGGCTTGAACCAGGGCTCAATCCTCCTCCCAGGGCTGAAAAGCAAGCACTTAACTCATTGAGCCATCCCAGCTTCCCATCAGATGTTTATTTGATCTTTGCAAAAGGACAAGGAAGCTGAGGGTAAGGAAGAGGGGAGTGGAGGAAGAAGTAAGGGGAGTCAAATAGATGATGATGGACAGAGAACTGACTCTGGGTGGTGAACACACAAGGCACCGCATACATGATGTAATGTAGAGTTGTACACCTGGAACCTATATAATTTTAACCAACCAATGTTAGGCCAATAAATTTAACAGTAAAACAACTAAAAAGCAAAAACAAAAAACCAAGCCAAACAAACAAACAAAAACAAGGACTCTTCTACAGAGAAGTTTTTACTCAGAATTTACTTTTATGTCTCTGTTAAGTTGTGTGTCAGTTAATTATTCAGATCTGAATTTCTAAACTTTTGTAATTTGGACTGTCAAATGCTTGGCACTTCTCTTGGTACTTTGGAGATAACAGAAACAGAAAAGAAGCACAGCCTACTCTAAGGAAGTTTCCAATCTAGCTGGTGAGCAAAAGATACCTAGAATTATGAATTTACCATGTTAGGTACCTGGAGGATCTTACATATCTTCCTTAGAAAGTGTATTACCCTTCAAAGTAGTTACATATAACTGACTCTCAAGTTGAGTACCTTTGTGATTGGGACTATATCTCATCCATATTTTAAATCATAAAATCTAATTTATAGTAAATATTAAATAGTATTTTTATATGAGCAAAATATTTGAATTTTACTGGGAGAGGTTTAATTTCTTTCATGCTAGGTATATATTTATATGCAATATTTATTTATATATATTTTTTATTGAAACGTTTGACCTAAAACATTTCAGGCCAACCAAAGAGCTAAAGAGTTATTTTTTTTATTACTCTCTTTTTTTCAGTCATATATCTAATCCATTATTAGATCTGACAACCAGCAAAATATACATCAAATCTATTCACTTCTTTTTTCTCCATTGCTGTTGTCAAATTCAGAACAATGTTATCTATTACCTAGACTTCTGCAGTTCTCTATTGATGGCTTGCCCTATTTTTTGCTCTTGCTTCTCTACTCTCTGCACAGATAAAGCAGTGTGATTTCTTTAAAATGTTTCTGGAAGAGAGATCACTCCCTAGATTAGAACACTTTAATGGCTCCCCTACTTTTAGAATAAAGCCAAACACCTCATCCTGACTAACAAAGCTAAAATGCTGTGGTCCTGTGACATCTCTGACTTCCTCTTTGTTTACTCTCCGCCCATCAAGCCCCAAACACACTGTTGTCTTTCTCAGCAGGTTCAGCCCGGCCTTACATTCGTGGGACCAGCTGTCTTCTTTGTCTGGAATATACTCTTTTCCTGACTTTGTTATAGCCTGGCTCTTTGCCATTTGTGCTAACAACTTAAATGCTACTTTTGGTTCTGTTGGAATGTTTTTACTGCAGCCAGTGAAATATGCACGTAAGAGTAACTTTATAATGGGTTTGATTATTTCACTTACAAGAATTCTGGGAGGAGGACAATGCCAGTTAATGAAGTCCAGGTATGTCAAGACTCTTGTACAGTTTCTCTGCTCATTTTCTTAACTTTCTTTTCAAGGTTACGATGCCTTCCAAGCAATATATCCAAGAGTAGATGAATGCAATCGATATACAGGGAAGAAATGTCAGGGAATGACTGTTTAGATTAGGAACTAAGGGTATTTGCCATTTTTCTTCAGGGTGATAATCTCTGATGGCTCACTCCGTAGGTGCCACTCAGTTACTTTTGAGCATATTACCTGTTGTTTTTTTTCTGTATAATATTTTTAATCATCTGGGTATCCTTTTTATTTTTCTACTTGTTGTTTTAAATCATTATCAATCAGTTGCCCTTTCTTAAAATATAAACCATGGGTTGTCTATTTTGTTCATAGTTGTATTTCCAGAATCGAGGATCTACCTCGCACATGGTAGGTTTTTAATAAATAATTATCAAATAGATTGGCATGACTAGAGTATTAAGGAGGGAATTATACTCAGAAATATGCATGAAAAGATTTCAGTTAATACATAATTAGCATCATTTTCAAACTAATACTTGAAAACATCTTTTAAGAACAGGAAAAATCTTTCATCTTTCAAAATTATAATAACAAAACAAAAAAAATACAAACAACAAAAAAGAATGGAGATCAACCCAGTAGCATATTTGTTAATCAAATAAAGTGTCTGATGTGCATTGTGACATCGTAGTCAATCTGATTTTCTTACTACATCAAGATGTCAGACACATCCAGAAACTTGAGATCCACAATTTCACTTTCAAAGCTCCTTTCAATAACTTGATAAAATATGAATGCTTTTTTAAGCCTCCCTTTGATTTGCAGCTAAGGTTTGTCACTAGTGGGAACTGCATGTCTTAAAGAGAAGAGTATAATGCAATAGGATGTGACAAGAAAGGTCCACACGAAGGTATAAACATGAAAGTTGTGTGTGGTCCTGTGGTACTTGCGTTATAAAATAGGCATAGTGACGGCCATCAGACAATGTTGTCACATGGATTTGATGGCACATGTTTAATATTTTATATTGAGATTCTTACTGAAAAGTTATGTGTTCTTTCCCACTGGATGCTTTCTTTAAGTTTATGTGCATATTTCAAAAAGCTATTTCTTCATAAATAATTGTGTAGGGAGTTTATATAACAACATACATTTCTATAGTCTAGCTGCAAAGTCATTGCTCATGGAGATAGTGTTAGCATATTACCACAGATGGTATAACTCCTAGTAGAAAGAAACCGAACCATGTGTGTATTAAAAATTATCTCTGACATTACAAGTAGTTTCAATGTCTAAAATGTAACCATGATTGCAGACATAGTGAGCCATGGCATAGCCTGTGGATTTGATTTCAAAATCAGTTAATGCATATGACCTAATGAGCAGCCATAGTACAATAACTACAGTCAGACAATGGAGATTTGTTACTGTACTTTCAGTCATCTTTTTCCTCTCTTAAGGCTCTTATTTAGTAAGTTTTTAAAAATAGGATTTATATTTCATCAAGCTTCTCATGTATAGACTATTTGCTTCATAGGAGAAGTGTAGCGGATCCAGTAAAAAGAAACCGGCAACATAAAACAAAAGCTATAGCAACATTGTTTTTATTCAAATTTGGCTTTAATGTCTCTTTAAAGGAGTGAATTACAAGAAATGAAAAAGATTCTTTCTCATTCAAAACTCAAATAGTGCATGGTTGAAAATGAATGAAGGAAGAGAAAAGAAAATACAGTACTTAATAGAAATAAGAAAAGTAAATTGTTATTGAAAGACAAAAAAGATTGCTGCTCTTTTAAAAGCACATTGTTTCAGAGAGCAAATGTAGAGAAACAGTATAGCACAGAGGTTAATCATCAGGGTTAAAATAACCATGTCCTGGTGGTATGACTTCAAACATCTAAAACCGATCAATCTTGAATCAAATAATCCTGTCTTGGGCATTTTGACAATTTACTATACAAATACATGTAACATGCTTCAAAGAGATTGGGCATGTGGTAAATCCATATTAAATGTTAGCTGTTAGTATTTCTTAAACTACCTGAATGCTTAATTTTTACGGGGGTGGAAATGGTGATCAAAAAGAACAATGACTGTAGGTTATGTATTTTCTGAGACTATAAGCAGTGTTCACTTAGATGAAATGCATAGGAAATGGTGTGTTAAGGAAAAGCCTCAGCAGGTTTCAGAAATACTAGAAATAACGCTGAGAACATGGGTAGTGTGGGGATCTCTTTATAATGAGCGGGGAAAGGAGGCCGCAGTGCTTAGATTCGGGTAGGCAGCAGAAGTGAGTGAGTCCTGGGAGAAGGATACAGAAACCAGATCCCTGTGGTGGTGACAGCTTGTGTTCAGGACTTGTTCTTCAGTCATTGACTGAGGAAAACAGGCATTTTGATCAGAATAGTCCATTTCCTCTCCAATATTCTTTTGGAGAATACTGGCCACTTCAAGTTTACAGACTGGGCCTCAGGCCAGGAAAACACGTGAGGTGGTTAGACGTGGAGCTGAGCCTTTTTCCTCAACCACAGTTGTTTGTCAGAGAGATGGACCCTGAGCCTGCAGAAGGCAGGGGACAAATAAGCCCGAGGGTGTGTGGTCTCAGAGACTAGTCAAGTCATTCCAATCACATTAAGTCTGTCCTCAGTGTCTGGTGAGCACTCTGCTTACCAGCCCTGGGACTTTCTAAGCCCTGGGGTCTCCATTTGGAGAGGGATTCAATAATAGTATCCTCTTCATGGCATTTTGGAATGATCAGATGAGTTAAAGTATGTAATGCCCTTAAAACAATGCTGGAATATGGTAAGCTGTCAAAGCGTATTCCAATTTTTTTTTAAATAGGATCCATGTAAAATATAACAAATGCTCCTATCAGAGACCATCAGAGAACTACGACTTTATAAAACATAAACCTTTCAGAAAAATTGGAAAAACACTATCCCCAAAAGAGCACTGTGCTTACTTTCAAAAGACTTCTGTCTTAATCCTGATGCCCCTTCTAAATCTGAGTATGACCTTGACCTATGTGACCTGAATTCTACCAGATTTAGTCTCCTCATCTGTGAAATGTCAATTATCATATACACCTATGTACTTCCTAAAGGATTGCAGGGTAAAAGAGACTTATCAACTGTAAAGTTGTATTTATCAAATACAATTGAGTAAGTGCAATATTATTAAAAATTATTATTAAAGACAAAGATTTAATTTTTCTTATCTCCCCCTGGGTAATGGAAACAATAAGCAAACTGTTAGTTTAATAAATAATAACTGATTATGATATGAATAATTAAAAATTACTGAAGACTTCTATATGAAATTTTTTTATATATTTATATAGGGTATATATATATTATATAATATGTTTATATATTATATTTACATGTTGTTTTATAGTTTTATTTCTACTAAAATTTCATTGGTTTTCTATCTATTCACGTGTTTAGGGTTTCAATTGTTGGCAAGAAGATGCCCAAAGGACAAATTTAAAGGAGAAATATGCAGGATAAATAATGCTTATCTTGTCTATTTATAATTCTGTTTATAACTTCTGATAAAGGTTTTGTAGATAATGTCTTACACCATCTGTGAAAGTCAGTGGTGGTGCTTAGTACAGTATAACTTTTACTTAATTCAGTTTTTACTTAATTCTCCCACCTAATTCTATCAGAGGAAGGAATAGAAGATATACAGTTATATGTAGGATAATGGAAAGTTTCTTCCTAAGCAGCATCTCTGAACTGGGTCTCTGACTTTTTCATAGGAAATGCCAGGAATCTCAGCCAGAAGTGGATGTTTATATATTCTTTTGAAGGAAATAATTTGGATTTTTTTTAAAAGCTAATTTCAATGTAAATCTTATTTTTAGATACCAATTCTGCTAAAAGGAAGAAAGAGCAAGAACAGAGAAGGAGTAGCCTCAGCTAATACAGGAGGTATTATATTTAGGTATAGGCATGGTACCTTGCGAAGCTTGCCATAGTGAAAATGCAGAGGAAGCAAAAACTACCTTCACTCAAAAGAATGACCAAAAATTGGATTAACAAGGAAAAATTATGAGAAATAAGAGTAGAGTTAACATTGCTGCATGTTCCCCTCTTACCCAATCATAGACAGTGAAGAATTCTTTTTAAAAATGTATCTGAGAGATGAAATTTCCTCTATCTATGGCTTCTCTTCCTCATAGGTTCCTGCCCTGCAGAGAAAAAAAGAAACTTCCACTTTTCCAAATCTCTTCCTTTTCTGTTGTAAATAGTTTCCTTTGACTTGCCACATTCAAGCTACTCTAAAATTAAATACACTGAGATATTTGGCATGAGCTCCTGGAAGAGTTCTTTACTTTAGCTAAAAGCTCAGCACAGTTAGAGAAGGAATTGATGTGTATGTATGAAGAGTGAGTCTTCGTGGGTTCTAGGAGTGTCCAGGGGAAGGAGTGCCTTGAACCAACTGACATCTGTGCCAGTCACAGGCCTCTAGTGATGGTGTATATCTGCCCCATCATTGCTTGTCCTGTTGGCAACTGTTGCTAGAATTTATAGCTGATGACTTTATGGGGTCTTTATTCTTTTGCCTAGATTTTTATGTCTTGAGCTTTGTTAGCATAATTTTTAAAAATTATGGTCCTGGGAAATCTAATATTTGGGTCCTGTATGGATAGGGTGGTCAGAAAAATATACATAATGCCCAGTTGAATTTGATGTTTTCAGATAAATGTCAAATGGAATTTTATGTCAACAATGAATGATTTTTTAGTATATGCCTCATGTATTGCATGGGATCTTTAATATTTATTGAAATTCATATTTACAGGGTAGTGTGTCCTCTATTATATTTGCTATATATGAAACCTTACCCATGAGTTTATATTTTTATTGATTCTCTTGATTTGTATTGTAATGTTTTTTCCCTTCGGGTATATTGTTTTGTTTTGTTTCTCTCTCTTTTTTTTTTTTTTGGCTTGTGTTTTTTTTACGTTGTGTGTTCTATATGGTATTAGCAAAATTGTTTTCTGAAACCGTACAGTCTTCAATAAAGCTATCCTCTGTCAAAACAATACCCATTTGTTTCTGCCAGACAGGCATGTTGAGATGCTAGCAATGCAGGATTTACTGATGTCATGAAACAATCTGATTGACATAAACAAATAATTCAAGGGTAGAGGCAAAATTGCAAGTACTGCAGAGGGGAATATAAACAAAAGTGGTGTTCCATTCTTGACCATTCTAAAATGCATCATGAAGAGATAGTGCCTGATTCAATGCTATGTGTTCCTCTCTGATCCAATCTCAGACAATGAATAATAGCAAACAAATCCCGTTTATATACAGTGTTCAGATTTCAGAGGCACAGTTATGGAAACTTTCAAAGGATTTTGGTTTTTGTTTTTATTTTTTTGAATCTCTTCCTATTTCCTGAACCATTAATTTGGGATATTTTAAATATCTCCAAACAGGCAGTGATTTGTTTATCTTTCAGCTGTTTTGTTAATGAAGAGGCGGTGTTTACAAAGACTTTAATTCTCTTAAACCTGCTTGAATAAATTTTCTTTATTACAACATAATTGATTGCATCTACTCTACAAAAGGCCATTTTATATGTCTTATGAATTACCAATTTAATTTCATTAATATGCTGTGAGAATAATTTTGTTTTACATGTTATATTTTTTAGTGTTTTGCATTGGTTTTCTATATAATCACTTATAATCTGAAATTTAGGAGAATTGAAGTAGATAGAAAAACTTTTACATCCAAATCTTTACTTAAGGATAGTGAACACATTAGAACAATCTAAGCATATTTATACTCATCATAAATATAAACCTGAAATTTAGAAATGCTTCTATGGTTGAGAACAATTTATCCACGAAATGAAGCAGAGCTATGTGTCCATATATCAAAATAAAGCTATGAAAAGCAAATACAGCTATGCCTCATTAATCTGATGAAAGCATTGTCAAGTATCTTTCATCAAAATTTAAAATATGTCCTCTCAAACCAATAATTTAATTGGAATGTTTACTATATGAAAACTTAGATCACCATCTTCAAAGAGAATTAAGTGTTAATGTTTGAGTTCTTCCAATAAAAATGTTAACGGATTATATTATCATTTCAAAGCAGTATAATATTTGCATACAAAGGAAAAAGCACAGAGATTTGAATGCAAAATTCACATTGTTGCTTCTAGCAAGTGACAAGGATAGCAACCTCAAAGAAACAGAAAATTCTAGAAGTAAACACAATAGAAATAATAACAATCAAAATGCCTATCATACCCTAAGGCATTGGGATAAGAAATAATACCATTTATCTGTCTGGCAGAAGGTATATTTCTGGTAATAACTTTTAGATGCTGAAAGCAAGATGATTATTTATCAAAAAAAGAGATTTGTTTTTCAAGCTCCATTGGTAGAAATGACTGAATCTTTAGTTGGGGAGATATAAGAAATTACGTTTTGTAAGTTAAATAATCTTCAGACAAGCTCAAGTAAATAAGAAGAGCTAAAAGGAAACCCAAATATCCCAGTTCTTATTAGCTTTATCGCCACAGTTAATTTCCATTTTCTCTAACATCCTTGGTTAGGGTAGTGATTTTAAAAGTGAAGTTTTGCACACAAATATCTTGAGGTGTAACAGTGATTCTACCTGCTAATAAATGTGTGTGCTTGAGCAAATTAATATCTTGGGACCCCAATTTTCCCATCTGTTAAATGGAGTGGTTCCGAGGAAAAGGAGCATTAATTGCAAACAGAGTTAAAAGAATGGCTGGCTTATAATGACACTGAACTGCTAGAATTACTTATAATAATTGTCATTAAATAAATATCTAAAAAACCTTATCTATTACATTCATGTGGAATTTGGTTTCATGCCAAATAAAATTCTGAGTGTTTCCAGGGTTATTTGTACTTATCATTGAACCAGTCCTTCCTGTGTTCACCTGAGATAACCCGCCAGGAAAACAGATGTCCTGGTTAGACATGACTCTGAAAACAGTGACTGGCTGATTTCTTTTCTTTTTCATCATTCTGGCCTCATTCACAGAACGCGCCAAGCCAGGTAAGCTGTTACCGTGAGTCCGGTTCCCTCCTAAGGGACACATTTATGTGCTTAGGTATGCAGACCAAGGTGATGACTTCTGCAATGAGGATTGATACTCTTTTCAGTATAATGCTCAGTGAATGTCACAGAGATGTCCCTTGTGATCTAGATTTAACCTTGCTCAAGTTCTCGTTGTGGCCCTAATATGCAGAAGGGGATTTTTGTTCTTTTTCTTTTAATTGGTGGAAGGGGCTTCTTCTGCATTAGCTGCACACTGAGCAGAGAATCAACACTTCATTTCTGTATTCTAGGCCCTAAATTTGAATTTGATTATCTGAGGTGACCCATTTTCCATATGGTGAGTTTCCCCTTGGGAACTGCTATTGTCCTTCATTCCTTTCTATATGTGACTGAGATTATATCAGCCAAGTGAAAGAAGGCAGTGTTCGAATATCAATTCTTTTGCTCCACATTTAGTCTTCCACTGGAGAAAAAAATAATGGCCCACCCTGTAGCCTCCAAGGCCAAAACCCAGAGGTTGTATTTGGGAAGCAGGGTCGTCTGACTAAAGGCACCTAACTTCTCCTGCAGGAGGACCAGGCTCTAGACAAGCCAAACTGGCTTGTTAGATTAAATTGTTAATTAAATAGTTAGTTAAAATCAGAGTATATAGCTTTTTTTTAAATAGATTTGGGCACTAAAGCATATTAACATTGAAATTACTTAAAAATAATATTCATTAGGGAATAACATATTTTTTAAAGTTAAAAATAAATCCACATCCTGACTTGCTTATGAATCTCTCATGAGATGATCTACTTGTTTGACTTGTTTGCCATGGAAAAATTTTGGAGACTTTTTTGGTTTGTGAGTAGTTAGAAAGTGATTCTGATCTCTTTAGGCAATCTTACTACATTTCACAATGCAAGTAAAATTTCATTTCAACTTTTAGTATAATATTAAAGGCCAAAGAGTCTAGTGATACATTAGACAGTATTTAATGTGACAACTTTAGCCACGGTGGTTCTGCGAATAATATTTCCCAAATCATCAGTGAGTCAAAGTGCCCACTTAAGATGGGCCATTGGTAGACTGTCTCTGATGACCACAGTTGAAGTTCCTATTTCAGTAATTTTATACTGAAATTTAGTTTTTTAAAAAAGGGGTAGCTAGCAAGAGAATGTCAGAAAACAAAACCAAGCCCTCCAATTCCTCTATTGATCACGCATGTATGTGAATCTTATCATTTGATGTTCACCGAGCAGATTGTTTGGCGAAATCAATATATGGATGTAGAACTTTCTCACCAGGCATTGTTTAGAAAATAAAGTAAAATTAAATTAAATTAAAAGGTAAAATGAAATGAAATGAAAAAATAAAACAATGAAATAAAATAAAATAAAATAATAAAATAAATTTTAATACTAAATTCCTTGGAGGAATCAGTTCTTCGGGCAACAGGAGCCAAAGTAAAATAAACCCTTCATTCTTTCTTAAGTGATTTTACTTAGCCGGAATAAACAACCCTGTTGAATATTTACCATACGTCTTCTTCCTAGTAGCTTTCCTTTTTCTAGACCTT
>PVKE010016994.1:0-31297 GCA_004027555.1 Craseonycteris thonglongyai
TGACCGCTGAGATGGTGGCAGAGGTTCTTGCCTCCCATGGACGAGGGCTCTGCTGGTTCGGTTCCCGCCCTGTGCGGCCCCACATCCACCTGTGTGCAACGAAACTATGTCACAACCAATGATGTACAACTATGGAGACTGCTCTGGGCCCTCCCCCTTCCTTCTCTCTCTTTCCCCTTCTCTCTCAAACAATAAAATAAACCTTAAAAATAAAAAAGAAAACTAGACTAATGAAAAAAACTAAATTTTAATGAAAAGGAAAATGGCTTGAAGTTATAAGAGTTGCCAACTGTTCTGTACTATGTAGAAGTTTAACATATATTTTGAATCTGTAGGATCAGGATGAGGTCATTTTAAAAAATTAAGTCAAAATCTTTATGTTGAGCAAATAATGCAGAACAGCTCCCGGATCTTATAATTTCACGCCATTTCCCCTTTAGATCCCTTAAAAATGCCACTGCGATGACAAAATGTGTCATTCCTAATGCCTTTGATATAATCTAAACTTGCAATTTCTTTTTTTGTGTTTTATCATTTTTGACTCCTTATTGGCTCTGTTATGTTTCTGCAGACATGGCGTTTTGTGCTATGTTCTCGTGTCCAAGAAGAGAGATGGATGGTCCCCGAATCACAATTTATGGGTTTAAATATTGAGAAACAAGTGAGAATGTTTCATGGTATTTCACTTAATCATTATTTGAGAAAAACAAAGCTCTTACACTTTAGGTTGTGAAAAATTCTCTCTATATATAATTTAGTACACACAAAGTCAAAATCAGTAGTGGAAACTTAGTGAACTATCTAAGGCGTACTTTCTGATCAGATAATTGTGTCTTCTTATTGAAAGGAGTCCCTAAAAGTAGGAAATCAGTGTTTTGTTTTGTTTTCCCCTCAGATGGTGGTGATAAGTAAGCAAATGGCAATGTGTGAACATTTCTGTAAGTTTGTGTCGTTTTTTACACTGCTATAGAAATTAGCTCTTAAGAACCTTTAGCAAATTCCTGGGATGTCCTTTATTGTCACCGTAGCCCTGTGACATTCATATGCGCTCATGGACACTCACAGGCAAGGGGAGTCTGTATGTATACACATATACACACACGGAAGTCCAGGCCCTCTCAACAGATGTGCTTTTGTGTGGGAACCAAATCACTTTTTTCTCCTGAAACACTGAAGGCACGGCTTTCAAGGAGTTTTAAATTTCAAATCAGCTTAGCCCGTATTTAGTTTAGACATGTTGATTTAACTCCATGCCACACCAGACGTTTTAAAGTTCAGTGACTGTGCTATAAAATTCTCCACTGTGTTGCACCCATAAATTGCCCCATGTGGCCGAATTCCCCACTACACTCACCATTGTGAAATGGCATAAAGACTGTGATATACATCCTTGCTCAGGTGCACACTCTTTCACGATTATAGTCAAAGTGTGTGTTCACAGAATTTAATGAAACCCCACGTGGATGGTGCAGAGCGGATGGAAATACGTGGAAAAGCAAAAATTCAACTCCACTATTTTCTTTCTTCCTGTTGGTCACTTTCCACGACCAGTGAGTCAAAGACGCTCACTTCCTTTACTCCGACCGTTTATCATGGAGTTAGTTAGGTTTTTTATTTTGTTTTCTCTTTTAAAATGAAGCAGCCCCAAGAAAGGGGCACTTGACACCTCCTGCAAGTATCTCAGTTCCTTTCATATTGTCAATAGCTCCACTGATAGCATCGTTCTCCTGACAGCTCCAAGCAGATGTGGGGGTTAAGTGTGGGAGCAATTCAAATGTCCACAGTAAACTGCAGGGGGGCAGCAAGCGCTGAGAGAGCAGCAGCTTTAAAGTAATTGACTAATACAGTAAGGATATTAAAGTCATTTAGTGCCAAAAAGGAACACACTGATCCCTGACCCTCAGCCACTTTGGAGTAATCTAGTATTCAATCCGGCGTGTAATGCCTGCCAGACCTGTCAATCCTCCAGGTTCTGCAGTCAGATGCCTGTGGCTACTATTGGCTTATGGTGAAAGGACAGAAATGCGAGGAAATGCCTCCCAATCAGTCTATGATGTGATAATGTTATTGCTCCAGTGTATTCTGTATTGTCCCTGCATAGTTCAATCTGGGCAGACCCATGTCAGAAATTGCCCTTGTTCCCCAGAGGTCTTTACTCAACCTTTTAGCAATGCAAGTGGATTGGAAAGGAAAGGGGGTAACATACTTGATGAATTGTTTCCAGCATACACACACACACACACACACACACACACACACACACACAGCAGTGGCTTACAGGTTATCCATGCAAGCTATTTTTTTTAACTCCAATGGGCAAAACATTTTATAGTAAAAAATATTGACATAGAAATCTATTTACATGGTGGCAGATGCCTATTCAGTGCGTGTGCCAAAAGGAGTTTTAACAGGGGAAGATGTCAGGGAAAAAATAGATGCACTTGTGTGTCTGCCACTTTGAGCACGTCAGAGGTGGCTAATTTCTGGGAAGCATGCATTTTAAATGAGGCATTTTGCATTGGAAAATATAATTATTGCCACAGGCTGAAACAGAAAAAAAAAAAAACAACATAAGAGAGAGTGCAGGAAATTTGCCATTCCTTGTTATTTTGTTTTTGCTAATGAAGGCACTAGACTTTGACCCATATAGCAACTCTAAGCTGAAAAATGAAAATAGGATAACAATGATTCAAACCTGATTTTATCAACTTGCAAAGAGTCTTTGTGTTTTTTAGCTGTTCTTCCATTTACATCTCCCAACCTGTTCCTATAAATATATAGAATCTATGGAAAGAGAAAGCTCCAGTGATGAGAATATACTATTAGTTCTAGAGGAGATTATAAGGTTACATGGGGAAGGCATTTTGCCTATTTGTGTTCTGTAGGAATTCACAAAGTCAAGTTGCTATACAAAACAAGGAACAAAAGTGAACATCTTTTTGCTTGTAAGTCTGAAATAATTTTGGTGTCAAAAACAGAGGACTTTCCCCTGCATCAACTTCGCCATCCAATACTCTAAAATAATTAATCCATGTATAGTTGTAGTCTAAAAACCATTCCGCATGTTACCTACTTGTCTCTCTTGAGATGTTTGCAAATTTTTGTACAATTTTTATCAGAACTCAAGAGATAGAGGACAATCTTATTTTGTTCAGTGAAATCCCAGGTCTCAGGGACAGAATGAATGCAGGAAGAATCCCATTAGGGTATCTTGAGCAATTTTTTATTTGTATCCATGACAAGTTGTTTCACCACAGGTTATTGTTTTCATGGACAGTTCAAATAGAGTACAATGGTGTGCTATTAACACATAATATGATGGGTAATAATATATATTCTTTGGTTAATATATACACATATACACATATTAATATATACACATATACACATATATTAATATATACACATATACACATATATATGTGTGTGTATATGTGTATATATATACACATATATATAGATTATATATATATACATACACACACATATGTATGTATTTTGTGTGTGTGTGTGTACTGTGTACTATGCTGCCATGCACCTGTTCTCATTATGTTGACAATGGCTGAATTGTTTCCAGACAGCCCTCATATCTGACCTTTGTTGCCTAGGTCATTGCTATTCTTCACTACCATGTATCATTCTAGAGCAGGGGTCTCCAAACTACGGCCCGCGGGCCGGATGTGGCCCATGAGGCCCTCTCATCCGGCCCGTGGAGAACTTTTTATCTGAATAAAATAATATTAAATAAATAATTAAAAACAACATCTATGTTTTGATTGTTTTTTATTTGGACCTCGAGTGTGTAGTCGGCCCCCAAACTGCTGTTTGATAGTTAATGCGGCCCGCAGGCTGAAAAGTTTGGAGACCCCTGTTCTAGAGTAAGAGGAATGGTTAGACATCTTTAGAGTTCTTTCTTTAGTTGTCTAATCATCTATTTAAAGTTTTCAAAGCTTTCTTAAGATGTAAAATAGAAACAAAAAACAAATAAATCAAAGAATCATAGGTCTTCACAGGACCTTGGCATTCATTTTTCGACTCCTTGTATGGCCAGGCATACAAAGCTATGTTAGATAAGGGTATATTTTGGACAAATTTCAAAATTTAGCACATGTATATCTTCAAAAAGCAATATGACCCTAAATTAATAACTTGATTCTATCAGCAAAACAAAAACGTCACTCTTTATACTGCATGTATTAAAAGTTTTTTCCAAAAACAATAAAAATAAATCTTAAAAAAAAATGGGGAAGCTGGGATGGCTCAATGGGTTGAGCGCTCACTTTGCAGCCCTGGGGACCGAGGATCGAATCCCAGCCCCGGCCCATGCGGACCCATATGCTGAACTGGGGAATGCCCCCAGTTCAGCTCTCACTGGGGTGAAGACTCCGGCCCAGTTCCTGCCCTGTGCAGCCCCAGTCCCACCTGTGTAACTACGTGGAAAAACGAATAATGTGCAAATATGGAGACTGTTCTGGGCCCTTCCCCTTCTCTCTGTCTCTTTATCTCCCTCTCTGTCAAAAACAATAAAAATAAATCTTTAAAAGTTTTTTCAATGAGTTGAACCTTATTACTTTCTACATCCTATGGAATCAGTGAGCCACTTCTCCCTCTTTGTATAATGACCTCATGTTTCTAACAACATTGGTTAAATATATACTTCAGTGGACTCATTAGGATTGGTAGATGCCAGATAAATGTAGTATTTCTTTGATTTTTTGGCTGGTTGCTTGAGAATGCCAGTTGCTCAAATTACGGTTAATGGAGAGTCTATTGTATTTAATTTTCTCTAGAATGAATGTGAGTAAAGCATCATTTGGTTTGGGTCGACTAGGTTCTTTGTTAGCTGCAACAGAGATAAGGGCACATACCTTCATTTTCCATAGTCAATATGTGGTTGAGAAACCTTTATTCCTTCAGCAAATATGGAATTTCACCTCTGCCTACAGCTTTATGCCAAGCCCTGTAAGAGGTATAAAGAAGAATAGGATGTGATCCCTAATATCAAAAAGCTTACAGACCAATATGGGAGGTGAGACAGTAGACCAATAACTATAACATGGTTGGAAAGGGAAAAAGTAAGTAAAGTTTAGTTAGCACCTACACTTTGCCAGTCAGTCTCTATAACTCCACTTAATGGACACAGGATTGTGAGATACCCATTTTTATTTGCTAAGCCAGGGGTCCCCAAACCCCCAGTCCATGGGTCAGTACTAGCCCTTGGCCTGTTAGGAACTGAGCCACACAGCAGGAAGTGAGGAGCAGGCAAGCGAATGAAGCTTCATCTGTATTGATAGCCATGCCTCATCACCCACATGACCGCCTGAGTTCCGCCTCCTGTCACATCAGTGACAGCGTTAGATCCTCATAGGAGTGTGAACCCTGTTGTGAACTGTGCATGTGAGAGATCTAGGTTGTGGCTTCTTATGAGAATCTAAGTCCTGATGATCTGAGGTGGAGCTGAGGCGGTGATGCTAGTGCTGGGGAGCGGCTGCAAATACAGATTCACATGAGCAGAGAGGTTTGACTGCACAGAGACCATCATAAATCATTTGCTTGCAGACTCGTCAAAACACTATGAGTGAGTGGCAAGTGACCATTAAGCTACTTCTGGTGGCAGGCTTTATAGTGGCAAGTGAGTTGATGTACTTCAGTGGTACAGCTGCATCTGGTGGCGGGCTCTGTCAGGATCTGACACTGATTCTGCATAATGAGGAGTTGTACAATTATTTCATTATATAGCACAGTGTAATAATAATAGGAATAAAGTGCACAATACATGTCATGTGCTTGAATCATCCCGAAACCACCACCACCACTCTTCCCCCACCCCCACCCCAGTCCATGGAAAAATTGTCTTGCACAAAACTGAATCCTGGTGACAAACAGGGTGGGAACCACCATGTTAAGCTGTCCTTATGGATGCTCAGAAAAGTTCCCTTCTTGGAAAGCCAGCACTGCATTGGAAAGAAGTTCTTTCTGGCTCAGAGTCCATGTTCTCCCAATAAGACTAACTGTATCTTTTTCATCAAAGGTGCAATGATACCATGATCCCACCATGTGAGCAAAGCCACCCTTATGTTCTACCAGACGGAAATCATGATTTTCATGGTAGTAGAGACCAGACTCCAGGTTCAGCCCCGCAGTGTGATATAAGCAAAGTGATCTTTATGTCAGCTCATCTCTTATTAAATTGATCACTAAGGCTGTGGGGATTGAAGACTATGTATTATTCTTTAGTAATCAGAACATACTAGGAATTTAATAAACACTGAGTTGGTTGAATGGGTTTTGAGAATGTCTTTGTTCTCCGCAGGCCTGAACTTTCTTTAGGGATTAACACCTAGAACAATTCTCAGAGAATGAATTCATCCCACCTACAAAGGTGTGAGGCGCTATTGAGTATACTAGCCATCAAAATGTTTGGTCTATTTATATTTATCAGGGTTTCTTCTATACTTTCAATTAAAATATGATGATAAGAAGGCAAGAAATTGTGTGTATGAAAAAGTGAATATTCTTGTCTGTGAATTTTATAATTCTGTGCTTAATGACAGAATTGTACCAAAAGGTTAAAATCCAATGTGTGACTAGTTGACTAACCCGTTATGTATATTTACATTTTTATTCCTAATCTACTGGCTTAGAAGCTGCTGTTCTTATTAAGGGCTATCAGGACAACCTACAGAGGGGTTTGTTTTTTTTTATGATTTATTTTATTGTTTGAAAGATGATGAGATAGAGAAAGAGAGAAGGTGGGAGGACCCAAAGCAGTCTCCATAGTTGTACATCATTAGTAGATATGGCTCTGTGTGGGGTGGGAACCAAATTTGGGGCCTCCTGCATGGGAGGCGAGAACTTTCATCACCGTACCATCCCGGAAGTTTCCAGTTGCACCACAGTTCAGCATATGGGGATGCATGAGATGGGGTTGTGAATTGAACCCCGGACCTCGCAATTTTCAGGCAAATGCTCTCCCTCTGAGCATCCCAGCTTCCCCAGAATGTTGTTGTTGTTCTTGTTTAGTATTAAGAAGTATGAATATTGGGGAAGCCGGGATGGCTCAGTGGGTTAAGCGCTCACTTTTCAGCGCCAGGAACCTAGGATCGAATCCTGGCCGAGGCCTGTGTGGGCCCATATGCTGAACTGGGAGCTCCCCCAGTTCAGTTCTCTCTCTGTCTCTGTATCTCTCTCTCTCTCTCTCTCTCTCTCTCTCTCTGTCAAAAACAATAAAAAAAAAAAGTATGAAGAGTATCACGTTATTTTCTTTTCGCTTTAAGCTACCCTTTCTTGTTTTTTTCTTTTTGAATTATTGTAAGGTATAACATACATTCAGATTATTTGCACAAAACATAAACATAACACTCAAAGAATGATCGCAAATGAATATATGAGAAACTACCAGTCAGGTCCAGGAATAGAAATTGGCAGCGAGCCAAAATTGTTCTTCGGACCAAGGCCAGTTATTATTCCCACCTATTTCCTTTCCTCTCCCTTAGAGGTAACCACTGCTCTAACTCAGAATTTTACCGGTAAGTCAAATTTTGTTTGGTCTCCATTCTCTATATACGTAGGATCATTTTTGTGTCTGGCTTCTTTCGCTTAGCATTACATTTGATGGATTCTCCACTTTAGTTGTGTATTTTGGTAGTGGTGTTATTTTCATTGTTGTACAGTGTTCACTTTATAAATACCTCTTGATGCATTTATCCATTTGACAGCAGATGACTATTTAGCTTTCCATTTTGTGGATATTAGGCATAATGCTATTCTAAACAGTGTACATATGCACATTTTTTGGTTGTGTGTATAAGTAGGAGTTAAATTGCTGGGTCATAAATTATGCATATATTCAAATTGAGAAAATAGTGCCAGTTTTCCAAACTGGTTGTACCAATCTACCCCCCCCGCCCCAATTAAAAGTATAAGAGAATTCTTGCTGTTTTATGTCTTCTTAGTAATCGGTATTAGTCAGTGTCTTATTAATTTTAGCCATTTTTGATGCATATAACAGTCCTTTGTTGTTTTAATTTGGATTTCCATTTTAAGATAAGCGCATTTTCATGTTTATTGGGTAATATTGGTAGATTTTATGAACTGCCTTTAAAAATTGCATTACCACAACCATATAGAAAGTATATTTACTGACACCTTGGACAGGATTGAGAACTATTAAATTTTAAAGTAAAAAATCAGATTATTTCTGTAATGCATTATTTTTGTTTTGACTGACTTTGAGCATAGTTCTGTGTTTGTTTGTTTTTACCATTTTTTGGTGATATACTATATTTCTGTACTGTAATCATTATCTTTCTACTGGGTTTATTGAAAAATCATTTCATTAATTTCTAAAAAAAAAAAAATGTTACTTGTTTACTAAGATTTTTGTCCATGATAAATATTCCCTGTAGTTTGTCGTTTGGGGTGGTTTATACTTCATTTAGTTATACAAAAGTTTCATTTTTATATCGCCAAATCTACCAATCTTGTTTTCTTTATGGCTTCATGGTTTTGTTTATATTTAGGATGGTTTTCTCTACTGAAATCACCACAACTTATTATTTTTCGATTAGCTGATGATCTCTAGATTTCTTATGGTTTAAATTTTTATAATGAAGTCTTTGATCTACTTTAGATATTTTCGGAGTAAAAAATGCTGCAATCATTTATTGTTCCATTTCCCCCTCTGCACCCCCAAATGTCTGGCTAATGGACCAAATACCATTTCTCAATTTATACATCTAGTGTCTACTGCTTTGAATTGTCACCATCATTCACTAAGTTTTAGTGTGTGATTGTAGTTATTTTTGGGCTTTTCACTTCTTTAAATCTTTCTGTCTATTCCAATGCTAATTAGATGTGTTGTAGTTAAGTTTGTTGTGTTTTTAATTGTGGTTTAATAGCAGTTATTTTGTGTTAAGATATTCATAGGTTATTGGGGTTTTTTTTGATATTAACTTTTCTGGATGAACTTTATTATTATTTTGTCAACTTCTCATCAAAACCCATGTAATATTAAATTTATATTCCACATTAATTTTGGGGAAAATTGCCATCTTTGCAATATTCATTGTTCCCACCCAAGAATAAGATATCTTTTCATTTGTTCAAATCTTCTTTTCATCTCCCTTTTCTGTTTACTTTCTAAAGGAAATCTGGCAAGACAGCTTAAGATGGACAATCGGATACATTAACTAACTTACTAAGTTTCAAATGAAAAGATTTAGATAAGCCCAATTTAATAATCAGTTCATTATTGAATGTCATACACTTAACAAATGTTATATGAACCATTTTAAAATGCCCTGAGTTAATACATATCATTGTATACATGTGTTGCCTTGTATGTATTAAATGAAAATGCACTTTTTCTCTTATACTTAATGCTCCTGACCCACCAAAAGCCAACATGTATGCATAGGAACACATGCACATGATACACTCACACATAGCTAACTTTAGATGGTAACATAATTTTGGTTTTAGTTTTCAGTGAGTTAGTAGCCTTTTTCTTCATAATTCAAACTAGCTAATTTTATCTTACATAATAAGACTTGGATTTATTCTCTAATATTTCTTCAGATGGATGAAGATATGTATGTGCATGGTGATCTTTATACAGGTGGAGGACAGGATTTCAAGTAAAAGTTATGTGTGCATTCACGTATATCTATGGCTACATTTAAAGTACAATGCCAACTGTGATGTAAGGAAAATTAAGTCTTTCAAGTAGGAATGCAAAGTAGTACTTTTTTCTTTTTTAAAGATTTATTTTATTGCTTTGACAGAGACAGAGAGAAAGGGGAGGGCCCAGAGCCGTCTCCATAGTCGTACGTCATCAGTTTTCAACACAGTTTCATTTGTACAGATAGGCAGGGGCCACACAGAGCAGGAACTGGGCTGGGGGCCTCCTGTGTGGGATACACCCTCCCTCTAGACAGGGGCTGAATCGGGGGGCAGGAACTGTACTGGGGGCCTCCTGCATGGGAAGCACTTCCCAGTTCAGCATATGCATTCCCATAGGCCAAGGCCGGGATTCGATGCTCAGTCCCCAAGGCTACAAAGCGAGTTCTTAAGCAGCTGAGCCATTCCAGCTTCACCAGTCCTATTTTTCCTATGTAGAGTTTGGAACTATATTTTACTCTAAGAACAAAGATCCTGTTATGATCAAGTTATTATTTGTTGAAGTGATGCAAGGTCTGAAGGCCTGAGAGCCAACCAATGTCATATGGAGTCTCCTTTCTACATGGTGGCATGGTCCGCTTAGATAGCAGGACTGGATGAGGTTGTATACGATCTTAACAATCCACCTAATAAATAGAAAGTACTCACTGAAGGCCTAGCATGTGTTTACTGAAAATATGCTTATGAAACAGCAAGTGATTGAACTGGACGTGACCTCACCATAAAAGGAGATCAGAGAAATGACGTTGCTGTGGGCTGGAAAGGAAGAAGATGGTTTTATATATGAAGTAGGACTTATAGCAAGTCTTATGTTTTTAATTTTATTAAATGTATTGGGATGGCATTGGTTAGTAAAATTATATAGGTTTCAGGTGTCCAATTATAGAATACTTCATCTAAGTGTTGAACACAGACAATAGTTAAGAACATCTTTTAGAATTCCTTAAGAAATGAATGTTACCTGGAAATGGAGAAAGTAGAACTTTCTAAAGAAAGAGGAAAAAACTCAGCAGATATAAAGAAATGGTGATCAAAACATTGGAGAGCTAGAAGGTGGAAGCATTTGAGAACCCTCCCTCTTTTCCCTTCATCTACAATTCTGCAGTTGTACAACTCTAAGCAAATAAGCGGCTTACATTTTATAATGTTGACTGCTTTCTTTTTGAGTTAAAAATATGCCTCAATACCTAAAGATTAGGCATCATGATAATATCTACAAGTTCTAGCAGCATAGTTCCTGCCTAATTGTGCTCTTCTGAATCATCCTATCTATTCCCTATTTATTCAGAAATCTCAGGGCTCATAGGGCAGTTACTCACAGGTTTTTGTTTTTGTGTTTTAGTGAGCTAGTACTAAAACCTTAGCCCTTTGCTTCATAATTCAAACTAGATAATTTTATCTTACGTGATAAAATGAGGATTTCTTCTCTCATATTTCTTCAGGTGCATTTTAACCTAATTGAACCATTTTGGCCCATGTTATAAAATGACAGTGTAGCCTCTTGCAAGTTAGATTTGTAACAAATATCCATGGATAGCTACACAGTACATAAGTACACACACACACGCAAATGTACACACATGCACACTTCTTTATTACCTCAGCATAAAAATGCAAATGAATTTATTAGCCTAAGAGTGGCACCAAATGGAAATTTATGCACATTTAAAAAACAGAACCCTGGAAAATAAAGCAGTGGCAGCCTATTAATTTTCTTCTCTGACAGTTTTTTTTTTTTTAATTCTCCTAAAAAAAAAAATGAACCAGCGTGAATACTGTCAATATATCACAACAGCCACATTAGGTTTTGTGATATACATCATAATATAAAGAGCACTATTAGAGCACAACCTGGGAACCATTAAATCATTCTAAATCACTGTTACATTCCATTAGTGTCAATGGTGAAACCACATAATAGGCTTTATTACAAACTTCACCTTGGTAGGCCATTGTCTCTAATAACCACTTCTCTATGATGTGGTATCATAGCCAGAAATCCAGGGAGATAATAAAGGCTCCCTTATTTCTTTTTTATTGGATGGGTAAAGTTAAATTTAGCTGTAAGTAAAAAAAAAAAAAAAAAAAAAGTGCTGAAGCTTTGTTCACTAACGGTGAGCTGCTGCTATTTGGACCAAAAAAAAAAAATTAGGCAGACTTGGGAAGAATAGTTTGAAATAAATGTAAAACCTGGCAGTGCTGAGGAGGCCAGGGTAGGTTGGGCCGTGCCAGCAATTACGGTGTCATTTTTGAAACGTGGTTTAGTACATTTGTGCGCCTCTGTACACTTTTGTTCAGGAGCAGTGTATTGATTATAGAAAACACTGCGAAGTTCCAAGCCTGCCCTTTCCCGTCATTCTCCCCTGGTTTGAGCGGTACCCTTTTCAAAAGTCACTTGGGCGCTTTGTGGAGGTGAAGCTGGGAAGGACTTCAGCTCAAACTGAAATCAATTTCCAGACGTTTCAGGGAGGATTGTTGTACAGTGTGTTACAAATAGAACCATTTCGTTCCCCTCCCTCTGCTAGGAATTTCATCACCATCCCATCCCTCCGTTTCTTAGACACACTTACATATATAACACTCCCCACGATGGTTTCTGTCACACAATAAAAACCTTTGTTATCAGCTAAGGACAGTTTAGCATAGAATAAAGTAAATGACAATCAGATGCAATTGTACAGGTGAATAGTTATCTCACAAATGATTGACATGATTTATTGTTTAGCAAACTACCATCTCAGAGTCAAAGCACTTCATAGCCTCGATTAGTCTTGACTGATTTTAAAGTCTTTAAACAATTATTGAAGATAAATAAGTTCATTTATTTCTGTAAAACCCTTTGGAAGTCAGCTCTGACTTCCATTCTTTAAGACCCGACTTTAAAAGAGAAGATCCTATTACCACATGGACCTCTGTGATAGGATGTCTTAAGTGAGAAAGAGAAAGAAATAAAGCAAAGAGGAACACATAAAAAAGGATGTTATACAAAGAGAAATAAGACACTTCAGGTGGGTAAACAAACACCACATTAGTAGTGAGGAATTTGGTGCATGGAGTTTGATAAGAATTATCTAATGAAAGGGACAAAAGAATAATAAATTTACTGTAGAAATCTTCCCGTAGACGAAGAATGGGAAGTATAGCAATCTGGTCTCATAACCTGGGACACTTATTTCACCTGGCCTCACACTGTGGTGCTTTTCTGGATTTCTCCACGAATAGCGAGTTTTGCTAGCCCACCTCAGATTCTCTAGCCTGACATACAGGTCTCCCCCCTTCCCTACTTTCCCTCTATTTCTTTCTCTCTGTGTCTTGTCTCTATAGCTACCCTCTCCCTTCCTCTCTTTTCCTTGTTTTTCCTTCTGTCTCCCTCCCTTTTCTGCTTCTATCCTCTCTCCCTCCTGTTAGGCCTCTTGCCCTCTCTTCCTCTTTTTTCCCTATTTTTTTTTTAACTAATAGTCTTTTTCTGTGCCATTATGCACAACATGTTTGGAAATAGCAATGTAGGAAAGTGTTAATATCACGCTCCATGGAACTAAAATTAAAAATAAAAACCCAAGGTATTAGGCTTTTTGATGAGGATTCGAACAGGGGGGGAAAAAAGGACTAAGCTTGATTTGCTATCTCTGTTGCCGGAAAAAAAAAAAAAAAAAAAAAGGTCTTTTAGCTAACGCTTCCCCTCTGACCTTGTTTTCTACTTTCAGGGTATATTGTATTTCTCGTTTTTTGTTATGTGTCTGGTTTGCAATGCCATTGATGTTCCTAGGGAAGTGAGCGGAGGCCTGTTTGAAACGTCTATGATCTACTTTATGTAGGCTCGCTTTATTTTCTATTTTTGAGATATTTCCTCTTTGGCTTTTGAAAAAAAAAAATCATGATAGAGGTCAACTCTTAAATACACTGCAAAACTTACCCAAGTGAAAATGACACCGTTCCAAAATCAGAGATGTTCACTCACTTTTGTTGTGATCTTTCGCCGAAGCCAAGTGGGCACCAGTGTTGTCGCTTCAAAGCCGATGCTCCGTGTCATGAATACACTGGTCCTGGAATTAGAGGAAAAATGTTGGTAATGCTTGTCTGTTTGTCTTTAGGCACTAAATTTAGGCCCCACGCTAGGTTTGGGTTGCTTCACATCACCAGGCAGAGTTGCCGTGTCTTGCATATTAAAAATTATAAAAAAGAAAAAAATCAAGCCTTACAGTATTGCTTCTTAATTCCATTTACTTTTTTGACAGCAGACAAGACTTTGCTGAAGGCTTGGGAGGGTTTGGATATCTATTGGGCCTGCTTCCCTGATGGCTTGGCCTAGTTCACCCTTCCTTCTAGAACAGGGATGTCCAACATTTTGGCTTCCCTGGGCCACACTGGAAGAAGAATTGTCTTGGGCTACACATCAAATACACTAACACTCATGATAGCTGATGACTGAAAAAAAAAAAAGGTCACAGAAATCTCTCACAGTGTTGGCAGAAAGTTTATGAATGTGTGTTGGGCTGCTTTCAAAGCCGTCTTGAGCTGCACGCAGCCTACAGGCCCGCAGTTTGGACAAGCTTGTTCTAGATGAAAATGGACAGTTAGATGAAAAAGAAAACAACATAACAAGGACAAACTTGTTCTAGATGGAAGGTTGGAACGTGTGGGGAACACTTTGCCATAGAATTACCTTATGGCTCGTTGGACAGGATCAACTAATCTGCTCATTTCTGAATATGCTCATCTGTTTTCCATATTTGGGGTATCCACTCCAATGATAAGAAAGAGTGCCTAAGGAATCTGGATTGCTATGCAATTATAAATTCTGCCCGGAAAACCAAGGAAAGCAATGCCATTAAATCCACTTTCATAAATCTGGTTTGTATTTTTGTGTAATTTTTTTGCTGTCATTAAATACGTATGCATTAAGATTATACAGCAATACAAATCGTGAAACATTTTGTAAGTTGTATAAAGATTTAGAAAAGCATACTTTCCAGATTGGGCATTAGATACTTTATAATTAGATACATTATAATTAAATGCATTATAATTTGTATAGTAAATCAAATACAGTATAATTTTTAGAGTGACTGATTTTTAGAGTATCGTTCTGATATTAATGCATTTCTAAGGTATACATACCACTTACTTATGAAAATAATCCCCTTACCTTCTTCATTTGCCCAAATAAAGTGTAGGGCCATTTTCTTTAAACTCTCAAATAAATATATATGAATTTTCTTTATAAGGGTGATTAGTTGTCATGATTTCCCTTATGAACCTTCACACATTAATGTGTAGTGTATTTCTAAGTCTGTAACTTTTTGGACATTATAACTACAGGCTGATTCTTTCTTAGGAGCTAGCCAGTATTATTTCATTCAGTTCTTCTATGACACAATGTTAGAAAGCTGCCTGCTACACCACAAATCTCATCCCACTAACTCAGAGTCCTATAACCTTGAGCTACTCAGATGGGTTTTAAATGGCCAAGTGACATCCCCTACCTTGTGTTGATTAGTAAATACTATGGCATTTTAAGAAACCAGTCAGAATTGTTAGAGTGCTAGGATTACTGTAAACATGAAGACATATGAGTCTTATTTGGGATCTGAGACAAGAAGAAAATCATAACAATGTCAAATGCAGACTAAATAGTAAGTATGTTCTTTTTTGTCCTCTGGTCTCTTCCCAAAGGTCATCTCAGGAGAGGTTCCATTCTTTAATAGATTAATTGAAAATGTTTTAAATAGAGGAATTCCGTTAAAAATGAAAAAACAAACAAACATAAAGAGGTCATTTATTGAAGGCTTGCTAAGCAGGAGGCCCTTTATTTTCTGTAAATATCTTATTTAACCACCCCACAGCTTCACGAGGGATGTGATGTAAATGATGTTTTCCCACTTTTTTGAAGTGATTCAAATGAGAATCATAGTTTCTTTCTCAAGGTACATAATACAACTAGGTCTTGCATTCAGATGTTATATAATTATACTTAGTTGATGTAGTACAATGGCTCCTGCCCCAGGAAATGTTTCTTTCATTCATTCATTCATTCATTCAACCACTTAATTTAAGGCTTGACAATGTCTAATATGCTGTCAGTTTCAGAAGACAAGACTGTAAATAAAACCTGGTGCCAATCCTCAAGATTAGCACAATCAACTGGGGAGGGGGCATCCATATAGATTATTCAACTGAATACAACTGATGCTGTGGTACAGGGACACATATTTGTACTCCACTACCAATATATTGGAGGGACTTATGTACATTGTTGGAAAGGGAGTAAAATCTTTCTGAAAAAGAGAAATACTGACACAGAGCCCTAAACAGGACGCTATCTTCGTACAACTGTGGATGAAAGGAATCCTGTAATAGGAAGGAGTCAGAGAGATCAGGGCTGGGCTATGGAGAATTTTAGTGGGATCTGATTTTTCTCCTGTGAGCACCATGTCAGTTAGGACCTTTGGCTGTATGGTAACCTAAGTATAATGGCGTCAACTGAAATAATCATGTCTAGTTTTCATTTTTCAAAGACCTGTCTGGCTACATGTGGAGAATAACTTGTAGAAGATGCAGTAGACAGGCAGGGAGACCGGGTAGAGAGCTTTACAATGACCCCATGACAGAGGTAGAAAGACTCCATGCTCAGTTTTGGAAGGAGCATAGGAAGAATTGGTGACAAACTGCATGTCTACCATAAGGAAAGGGCAAGCGTGAAAGCTGAGAATATCAGTATACCTATGGAGACATAAACATGAAAACAGCTCTTCAAGTTGCATGAGTCATTTGAAAATCGTTTTCAAGAGCACCCTATTTTTTATTTTCTGGAAAGGGAAGACAGTGTAGAAACTTCTGTGATAGCACTCTGAAGAGATAAACTATACTGAGTTTCGCTTCTAAGGCTGTTGTGTTTATTTGTTCTTTTGTGGATTAAGACCTGATTCAAAAAGTCCACATTAATCTTTCAGTGATTCATGAAGAACTGGATATCTCCAAGCAAAAGAATGAAATTAGACCTTTATCTCAGTCATACCATATTTAAAAAATCAACTCAAAATGGAGTAAAGATTTAACTGTAAGATCTGGAACTGTAAAACTCCTTGAGGAATACAGGAAAAAAGCTTCTTGACATTGGTCTTGGAAATGATTTCTTAGCTTTGACACCAAAAGCACAGTCCACAAAAGCAAAAATAAACTGTAGAACTGCATCAGGCAAGTTATTGGGCACTTATTTAATCAGTCAATCAGTCTAAAATTTGTTTTTGTTTTTGCTGACTAGAAAAAAAAAAAAAAAGTTCTATGCCAGCCCACATGTAACAGGAATTCCATGTATAGTTATGACTACCACTTTCCTTTTCTCATAGCAATCTTGGACCTGGTGCAGAGGGAAGGCAAACACATGCAGAAATAAAATAGTCAAGCAAGTTAGTAATACAATAACAGATTCAAATTGTTGCATGTCTATAATGTGTGACTACATCAAACTAAAAAGTTTCGGAACAGCAAAAGAAACAATCAACTAAATAAAAAGGCATCCTATGGAATGGGAGACAATATTTGCTAACTATATATCTGATAAAGGGTTAACATCCAAAATATATTAAGAAATCATACAACTCGATAACAATGACAAAAACAACAACAAAAACCCAAACATATACCTTCATTAAAAAATGAACAAAGTCACTCCATGGACCTCTCTTCCAAGATGACGTACTAATAATCAGGCATATGAAAGGTGCACAACAACCCTAATCATCAGAGGAACGTAAATCAGAACCACAATGAGATATTGCCTCATACCTGTTAGAATGGTGATTCCAAAAAAAAAGCAAGTATTGTCAAAGATGTAAAAAATTTGGAATCCTGTACCCTATTGGTGGGAATGCAAAATGGGGCAAGGCAAAGGAAAGTAATATACAGATTGCTCAAAAAAAGTGTTTTTAATAGAACAAGCAAATGATATTGCAATTCCAGTGTGGGGTATTTAATATACAAAAGAATTCGAATCTTGATCTCAGAAGAATGTTATTCCCTTGTTCATTATGGCATTATTCAAGATAAGAAAGAAAGCAATCTAAATGTCTTTTGATGGTTGAATAAAAAAGTGATATATACACATTCACCCTTAAGAGAAGATCATTCACCCTTAAGAGAGAAAGAAATCCTGCCATCAGAAACAACATAGATGAACCTGAAGGACATTTTTTTTTTTTAAGATTTATTTTTATTGTTTTTTACAGAGATACAGAGACAGAGATAGAGATAAGTGGGAGGGCCCAGAACAGTCTCCATATTTGTACATCATTCGTTTTTTCACATAGTTTCATTCCACAGGTGGGAGGGGCTGCACAGGGCAGGAACTGGGCCGGGGTCTCGCCCCAGTGAGAACTGAATTGGGGGCACTACCCAGTTCAGTATATGGGTCCACACAGGCCGGGGCCGGGATTCGATCCTCGGTCCCCAGGGCTGCAAAGTGAGCGCTCAACCCACTGAGCCATCCTGGTTTCCCCAGGACATTTTTTTTTTTAAGATTTATTTTATTGTTCTTGACAGAGATAGAGAGAGACAGAAAGAAGGGGAAGGGCCCAGAGCAGTCTCTACAATTGCATGTCATCAGTTTATTGACATGGTTTTATTCTACACAGATGGACAGCAGGGCTGCACAAGGTGGGAACTGGGCTAGGGGCTTCCTGCATGGGAGGCACACCCCCTCGAGCCAGGGGTCTAACCTGGGGGGTGAGAATTGAACTGGGGTCCTCCCGCATAGGAAGTACATGGTTCAGATCAGCACATGGTTCTGCATGTCCAGGGCTGGGACTCAATCCTCAGTCCTTGGCACTGCAAGGCAAGAGCTCAACCCACTGAGCTATTCCAGCTTCCCCCTGAAGGACATTTTGCTAAGTGAAGTAAGCGAGTCACAGAACAAATACTACACAACTCCACTTATATGAGGTACATAAAATAATCAAACTCATAGAATAAGGTGACCAGATTTTAACATTGGTAAAGCGGGACACCATTGACCAGGGGGGGGAGGGGGTTCTTGATTAAAAATTTGGTCTATTTCCTGCCGTTCCCTAGCTTGTTGTGCATTCTTTCCAAAAATCGGGACTTTTTAAAAATGCCACGGAACGCGGGACAAATTGTTAAAAATCGGGACTGTCCCACCAAAAGTGGGACGTCTGGTCACCTTATCACAGAAGCAAAATTTAGAATAGTGGGTGCCAGCAACCAGGGGTTGGGAAATAGAATAAAGGGCAGTTGCTCATCAGTGGATATAAAATTTTAGTTATGCCAATGAATAAGTTCTAAGGATCTATTGTACAACACTGTGCTAGAGATAGTAATGTTATTTTGTACACATAAAAAAAACCTGGTAAGAGAGTAGATCTCACATTAAGTATTACCACAATAAAAATTAAATTAAAATAATAAAATTAACTGCTGACAAAGTAATGATTATTTCATGTTCAATTGCAAGGCGTGATGGGAGTTGTAGTTTTCAGAGTTATTCCTGCATGGTTTGTGTGCTATCTAGCCTCACAAAACTCCATTCAACTGTCAAAAATATCATTTGCTCCAGATAAATGTTTGAATGCAATTCTGCAAGACTGATCCGTATAGAGCAATGGGTGACAACCAATTGCAATTTATGATTTCTAGTAGTGCTACGACTACAGGTCTCCTTCCATCTCCCTACACATGATATCCATGCATTTCCATAGGCTTTTGGAAATATAGTGAAGCCACTAGCAGGTAAATAATGACCACACACTGAACATCATTGTAGGTATTAATAGGGGTGTCAGGGCACATACGGTGTGCATAAAAGATACCCAAAGAAATTGCATATACAGGCTGCACTCTGACTCAAATTCAGAAAGTAGATGTGGTTCTGTATATGTGGATATTTAGGGAGATTTTTTTAAATACTTAGGATTACAGACTTTCAATACTGGGTTGTAGTTTACCATTTTATTCTTTCTGAGAATAAGCAAAGATAAACGGAAACATGCCAGACCTAAGCAAACTCATCTTCAAATGATAAAGAAAACAACAACAAAACAATGATCAAAAGTTTGGTGATCGCTAAACAAGTCACAGTGTGTCCTTGAGAAAGAGCTGTCAAGTGCTCTACTTGCCATTAGGGGGAATATTTAGTGCCTGTGTTTCAGATTCGTTTCATTATACACTCACATCCTTTCCGTATATCCCAGAAGCCGAGCTTTTTGCCTTTGAGTATCTGTATTGTGACTCTTTGGATGGCGTACTGGTTATTTCTCTTGACAACTCGAACCTGAACACGAAATCCCATTGGCAACAACTACCTGTCAAGAGCAAAAAAAGCCAAACAGCAAAAAAAAAAAAAAAAAAAAAAAAAAAAAAAAAGGATTTGTGTACTTAGTTTTCATTATAGAAGCGCTTGTAGTTGAAAAAATATGTACCTGTCAAGTTTTCAGCATCTCGCTGGGGACACAGAGCTGTTGTGATTTCGGGACCTGGCTGACAAATCCACATTTCAGTACTAAAGACAAATCAAGGGTTTTTCTGCCCACCCCCTTTTCTTAATTCTTTTTTTTTTTTCTTGCCGCTTTGACAGTCATACATAACAATTTGTGACCTAAGTGCCACTTTGATGCACGATTTCATTATTAAGTGGCACAGTCACTATAGAATAGATGACGGCCTGTGTGTGACACCCTGGGAAATAAACAGCTTTCTACAATGGAGAAAATGGAAGGGTCCAAAGAATTCTGAAATATTAAAAAAAAAAAAATAATTAAAAACTCTCAGAAACATCAAAGTATATAATTTAAAATAATCTCAGGTAGCAAATGGTAAACTATGGAAAACAAAATATTTTCTTAGCCGAATCATTCAAGTTTAGAGGAAACATGAAATACATTAGCAAACAACAAAAACCCCATAATTACTCATTTCAAACTGAAGGGCTTCATGGGTCTTAGGGGAAAAAAATTGTGAACCTACGGAGACTTCAAGATAGAAAGAAATGAATGTTTCTTATGTGACGTTAATTTTATACCATCTTAATAGAAGATGTTCTAAGGGTATTTCTTTATACCTAAAAGGTAGAATT
Source organism: Craseonycteris thonglongyai (assembly GCA_004027555.1). Classification (NCBI taxonomy): domain Eukaryota; kingdom Metazoa; phylum Chordata; class Mammalia; order Chiroptera; family Craseonycteridae; genus Craseonycteris; species Craseonycteris thonglongyai. The sequence goes on from PVKE010016994.1 coordinate 20,765, forward strand.
TCCACTGAAGTAATATTGACTTAAAGTACTTAAATTAATTCTTCTGTCAGTATCTCTACAGTAAATCAATACACCTAGAATTAACACTTTTTGTCAGAGACAGGGTAATTCTGGTCATTTTTAATTATAATTCATTAATAGATTGGTCACTATTTAAAAAACCATCAGCAAGACTTTGATACTAATGACAAATAATAGAAGTTTAATATTTCTTTAGGGGTTTCTTTTTTAATCTAGGGAATGAAAAAACTAAAAGCTACCCTGTTCTGACTCCCTTTACATGTTAGCTAGCAAAATTAAGTAATCACTTTTTCTAGGAATGTATAAACATAAAATTTCAATGCTGATTGTAATCCAGAATGGAATGGCTCACATAATATATATATATATTTCAAAAAGTTATTAAAGGCAAAAGAATTATTTTACAAACCTTGATCCTGTGGTATGTTCTGGGGTTGGGAGGAAGACAATAAGAACTGAAAATTCTATTTATCTATATAGTTCTGAAATATTTGCTTATAATGCTTATTCCTTTCTAGTTCTGACAGTTCAGTCAAACTGATGAGTATCTGAGGATGTGGTCACAATTTCTGGGCTCAGGACTCCAAATCTGCTTTTTCTTTCTCATTGTTCTGCTCTAGAGGGACAAAATGGAATCATTCCTTTATTCTCTTGAATTCGTAATCCCACACAGCAAGAAAAATACGTCAAGGATAAAGGGTTGTTATTTCCTACTTTCTATAAGGTGATAGTAGAGAGCAGTGGCCCCTGTGAAATAACAGTCAACAGTAAACAAGTTGTTTCTGATGTAATTTGAGACAAAGTCGTTTCAGAAAGAAGGGGGAAAAATCAGTTCCATCAGTTTCTCACTTTAAACTTTTGAAGTGCTGAAGGAATTGAGAGAGAGTAATTATGGGAAATAAAATAAGAATTGTGTTAGTTACAATGGCTGGCCCTTTGCTGATTGCAGTAAATTATAAATTATGCAGTCGATGTAGGCCAACAAAAGAAGACATCTTCAAATCTCAGTCAAAGGTAATTACTTAAGTCGGCTGAATGTTCCCTTTTCGTAGAGTATGATCTCCCGGTGACAGCTCACACTGACAGATGACCTTCTCGGGAACGTTCTTATCCTTCGGATCATGAGCAGTGTGTGCCTCTCTCCCCGAATATCTCTATATATTTGTGACACGAAGCTTTCAAATACAGCTATTGACAAATCAGGACATCAGTCTAAGTGCTGGTCTTCCTATCACTCACAATAAAGTAGCTATCACTTGTGGTGCTGTAGAGCAAGTACATCCCTGAAAAATGAGTTCTCACCAAGTGCTAATTTGACACAGCTCGCTTGCCTTCCCATAATTGCTCTGTCATTGTCAGTTGGCAGTTCGGGCTCATTCCTGGAAGCTGTGCCGTACAATTGGATACAATTACTCCCATTTACCACCACTATTATACCACTGATGTTGCCCAGTCCGCATATTGACATGCCTCATTAAACCTGGATGCGGGCCATTAATGAACATTGTTAGCATTTCTCTTAAACTTTTCTGCCTCTAATAAACAGTCAGTGTTCCATGAAGGAGCACTGCCATCCTTGTGATATGATATTTATTATCTTATGGGGGGGAAGGGAACTCTGCAGATGGAAACTCTCTGGATGCTGAGAGGGAGATGTGCAGTTCGATGAGTAGAGAAGAGCGCTGCTCAGCGGGACCTTTCTACCCCAGGAGCATCCTAACCATTAACCCAGTGACCTCTTCCATCCCAAAGCAGACAGGCAGCGTAAACATGAGCACCCCAGCAGTACCCACGCCACGTCCTTGCCAACATCTCCCTCCAGCCCTCTCCGGCCCCCAGGTGGTGCTATGGGCCATGATAAAGATAACTTTGCGCTGGGTCTTCAATCCATTATGTCCAGCTAACTTCAACATGCATTTTTATTCAGAGATAATTATGTTTTGATCAGAGGAGTCAGCGGCTGTCACCCATGTAGCAGGCACACCTGCGGTGTGACATAGGTGGTAACGATGGCATGCTCTTGAGCTGTCACGACACGGACAGGGACTTTATTATGTAGATGTCATCATTTCTCTTACGAAAATTATCCTTTCCCACACAGTGATGATAATGAACCTGTACAACATTCCCGTAAATCTCATTTGCAGTTTTATTCTTGACCTTCATTAACGATATACTAAATATCTAGACACACGTATAAATACACAGTGGGCTTTGTGTCTCCACAGATAAGTTCAGGTCTGCAGCCAGGTATGAGATATTGAGTTGGGAATAGAGAGCTTTTAACTAAAAAATTAAAATGTTTGAAACGAAACGTCATTGGGTCATCCTGGCATTGCTAACTTTACTACAATTACGATAAAAAATAAATATTTATAGAGTTGAAGGTATTTGTTGAACAGTTATATGAGTGCTACTAAAATGGACTTTGCTGGATTAGCTAGTATCAAGTTATCTATATTCTATAATTAAATTTACATAATAAAACTAAAGAGAAAATCTTTGTGTAGACAATGTCAACTTCTAAACCTTTATGCATATATGTTTTAAATAAAATTTCCTGTCAAATCAACAGCTTGTAATAATTGAGTTAACATCTATACAATTCCATGGCATCCAGCAAATAGGCAATTTTCTTCTTTTAGTTGAAAATGTTACTTATAACATACAGAATATATTTTTAAAAGATGATGTGAAATTGACCTGAGTTACATGTTGGGAAAATGTGATAAACATAAAATAAGAAATTTTAAAAATTATTATTTTTTAATTTTTTTTTTATTAGCCTCAGGCATATAAAAAACTATACATTTATAACCCTCACAAAGTGATCATTTCAACACGTCTCCTATTCATCTGACACAGTACATAATAGCTATTACAATACCATTGACTGTAGTCCCTATGCTGTACTTTGCATTCTGTAACTCTGTTGTTTTAATTACAGTTGACATTCTGCATCATTTTATATGGGTTGCAGGTACACAGTGTGGTGTTAGGTATTTACTGTAACTCTATAACCCATAACTCTTACAGATCTGGAGAGTGTGCAGGGGGACATTGCATAGAGAGAGCTTCCATGACCTTGGGTGATTGGAGGTCTTGAATTCTCGACACCTGACCTGAGATCACATCTATACTTCCTTCTTAGAAATTCTTTTTAAGAAAAACAGGGAGGGAAGCCGGGATGGCTCAGTGGGTTAAGCGCTCACTTTGCAGCGCTGGGGACGGAGGATCGAATCCCGGCCCCGGCCTGTACAGAACCATATGCTGAACTGGGAGCTCCCCCAGTTCAGTTCTCTCTCTGTATCGCTCTCTCTCTCTCTCTCCTCTCTCTGTCAAAATAAATAAATAAATAAAAATATTAAAAAAAAGAAAAACAGGGGTTCCTCTCTTCTTCTTTTAGCTGGGAAATATACACTGTAACAACTTCTGGGGGATTCTGAGCCCTGCCTTTCTCCCCTCCCCTAGTTTGTCTGGCTACAACAAAAATGTATTTATGGTACAGTTACTGTTTCCCAGAGATCATGACAAGCCGCCTTTGCACTACTTCCTTTAATCCTCAGTTGAGAGACTAACCTGAGGAACAGAGATGTTACCTAACTCTCCCAAGATCACAGAGCTCTCAGGAGAGGCAGGATTTACCCTCAGAGAAGAGGGCTCCAGCGACCACATTCTTAACAATAGTCAGCAATGACTGACATTTCTGTCTATAAATTGACCAGCCAGCTGTAATGCATTGGCTTCCACAGGACTAGTTCTGAAGTTCACTGTTTTGGCATAATGAAAGCATGATGAAAGTATAGACTTAGAGTAGTCTCTACAACTTTTAATATTGGGTTATTCTGTATCTTGATGGGAGCATAAAAAGGCAAGGTAAAATAATTAAATTTATTTTAATTTGGATGGACTTGATTTCAGGAATGCAAATACAAGGGCTGGCCAGAAAAAATCCAGCCATTCATTGTCCATATCACCAGGATGGTTATGGGGCTGGATACTTTCCAGACAGCCCTCGTACAGGTCATTTGGCTCTCTTTAAAAAAAAAAATATATAGGTCCAGTTAGTTCTGATCCAGTAATTTTTTATCTATTATTTGTAAAGAGAAGGAACTATGCTTTCATAGAATATGATTCTTCTTTTTTTTTTTTTTTTTTAGTTTCAATGTCTAATTTAATCTCAGAATCAGTTCGCCTTTTGGTTTCTGCTGAGCCTTCTTGAAAATATTTTTAGATCGGTGACTTTTCCTGTGATGTAGACACCTATATATCACCTTGAACAGGGCTAGTGTCCAGCTCACCTAATTTGCTTGTTTGCTAGTGCGAATGGTTGCTTGTAACACTAGTAAACCCTATTTCCTTTCACATTTGACCATTTTCTTTGCGGGTTCACTAAACCAACACATAATTTCAAAGTCACATGAAAAAGGAAATGTTTAAGCATTTCTTTGATTAGGTTTTAGTTTTGGGCAAGGGGAGACTCTGGGATTGTAATTACCTTCAGTGTGGATCTGTCAACATAAACGAAGTCTTATGGTAAGAAGTTCATGGGCTTGCTAATTTCTTTAATGAATAGTCAGCTTAAAATTATCCTGCTGCTTCGCTGCCTCCCCTGATGTTCAAAGAATATGAAGATCGAAGAAAGAGTGTGAGATGTGGCCAGCCAGACCCACACGGCTAGCAGTCTAATTCTTTAAAGGGGAAGGATAATATTGCCAGCTTTTGTCTTACCCATTGTCTTCCTCCTACACAAGGTAGACGTGAGCTCTGCTTGGGGTCTGGAGTTGTCTTGGATGCATAGGCTGGAGGGAGCTGGAGTAGGAAAGGGGCTAAGGTTTGCAATAGAGAAACAACTTATCTGGCTGAGTCAAGGATTCGTGGTAAAATGGCCCATGAGTTTGGCTGAGCTTGCTTCAAGCTGTAGTACTTAGACCTCCACAGTTAGAAGGAGTTGCGTTTTACCTTCATGGTGTTCTTTTGAAAGTCAGATTTTTTTCTCTGTCCTTCAGGGAGATATTTTAATGGTTCACATTCATTCCTTCAAAAAATGTTTTGACGGGGGATGCCAAGATAGCTCAGCAGGTTGAGCACTTGCCTTGCTATCGTGAGGTCTGGGGATTGAATCCTGGCCCTGGCCCGTGCAAACCCATGTGCTGAACTGCAGCCCAAATGGTAACTGCTAGGATGGCAGCAAAGGTTCTTGCTGCTCATGTGGGAGGCCCCCAGTTTGGTTCTCGCCCCACATGACCCCACATCCACCTGTGTGGAATGAAACCATGTCACAACTAATGATGTACAACTATGGTGACTGCTTTGAGCCCTCCTCCCTTCTCTCTCTCACGCAATAAAATAAACCTTTAAAAACCTGTTTTTACTGAGTGTTTGTAAGTACCAGGTTCTGGCCTAGGACTGGGCGTACATCAATCAACGACAGATGAAAACCTCTGTCCACAAGGATTGGGGAGAGGTAGCACTTTAAGTAGGGCAGTCAAGGAAGTGCTCACCGAGATGTGGACTTCTGAGCAGAGATCTGAAGGTGGTAAAGCCAGGAGCGTACCTGTACGGAGGAAATTGAGTATCCGCTGAGGAAGAAAAGCCATGTGTGGCCACAAGGCCAGGGCCTGATTGGTGTGTCTATGGGATAGTGAGGAAACCAATGAGACAAGACAATGACGTTAAGTGAAGTAAGACGGGTGGCAGTAGAAAGTACACCCACTAGTCCTTTAATTGAGTCATTGTCTTTCCACTTCCCTTGTATGAGTGCCGGTTGGGCCTCCTTCTCTCCAAAGGAGCTGGCGATCATCACGCCTGAACCAGTGAGCTCAAATTCTCATTCGGGCCCTAGCAGCAGAAATGTCAACATGGAGAATGAATTCAGTAACAAGTCTTTGCAAATACTGTGCTGGGGAAGGACGGCGTTGTCAATCAGTTCGGCATGTTACTGTGTCACCCAAGTCACCAAACAACGTTCCCAGATCGACAGTAGTTTATAAATTTGTATTTTCCTTTTGCGATTAATTCAGCTGGCAGAGAAAAGACATGTGAGACTCATTTTGCATATTTTTTTTTGTTTTCTTATGGAAGAGTTGGCAAGAACTTTTGGTGAAGCAGAAAAGGAAATGTTAACAAACCTACAATGCCGACTGGTCTGCCATTATTTGTTTATGGTATCTATACACCAAGGACACACGTTCTGACCTATTGTACTAATTGGCTTAGAATTTAGTTAGTGATTGAATTGCTCTTCTCACTGTATATGGTTAATAATTATGAACTAGCTACTCAAATGCATCTTAATGATTATTAATGTAATTCTAACAAATTTTACTTAATACATATATGAGGACTGTCCACAGAACAGCCAGCCATCTGGTATGAAACATGGAGGCATTTGTGCTGGATTTTTTCTGGACAGCTCTTGTTTATTTGAAACATAATCTGGCCCATTTATTTATGTGAACATTTATTGCATTATTGTTTCATCGATGATTTTTTATAGTTTCCACACATAGTGTGGTCATCTTTATGCTTCTTATGATTTTTAATCTTTTGATTTAGTAAATAAAAGTTCAACAACTCTAAACAAGATCTGATTAAATATATAAAAAGTTTTTATGAACATATTCATGTACTTTATTATGGTCCAAAGGGTGAGTTATACGGTTCAATGAAGATAAGTTAAATGGTCTATGCTAATGTCACTATCTGCCAGACATATTTTTTGTTAAATTTATAGAGTAACTGGATGATCTTGACATATCAATGGGATATTTATTCATTAAGTAGAGTAATTACATAAAAATAATAAAACTTGAACACTACATACACTTATTTATAAATGGGTTAAAATACTAAAAGGTGCTACTAATACAAAAACCATAGTTTCTAACATATATCGATTGCTAATCTATAATTCGTAAATATTTTCTATTGCATTCTCATAGACATGTTTTGTGATTATTAAGATTTCAGTCTTTAATCACAAACTTGTCTCTGTATAGAATGAAACACTTAAAAGTCTAGATCTACTCCACCAATAAAGACAGTATGAAACTATTTATAAAACCTGGCATTTTGTGTCCATTTCACTATCTCCCCATCTAACCTAAAAGCTAAAAGATGGGATTTCCACTATTCAGTATACATTATTTTTTCCCCCGCTCTGTTGTATTAACTACCCATAATTCACTTAACGACATGGGTTGAATTATTTTATTTTTCTATTCCAAGAATTTCAGACATTACTAAAAAGAGGTATTTGAATCAAATGGATCTAATTCCATAAAAAAAAACTAATGTCAAGAAAAGAAAGGGGTGAACAGTTCCCTGTTCAGATGGCACTTTCCTAAATTGGCACATTGTTCATAAGCAAATGAAAAGAACAGGCAATATCTGCTTTTGCAAGACATGTGAATCTGGAGTTTTGAATCAACATTTGAAAGTGGGAGTTGAAATAGAAGTCAGCATTGTTAACTAAAAAGTTTTATTCTAATGCTTTTGTTCTTATGAAAGTTTGGAAAATTGAGAATGAGAAAAATCGGAATATAATAATGAAGAAGTTGCACACATAACTCAAATATGAAGGCAGGGGGACAATCTGAAAACAAGAAGGAGGTAAAGTGTGAGACGAGTGAAGATAAAGGTACAAGAACCAGTAAGAAGTTGTGAAAACAAGATTGCACCCTCTCTTCCAGCTTTTCAAATCCTTGCTTGAAAGATTCTCTTGAAACTTTACTTTCAAATCTTTTCCATCTGTTTCCTTCTTAGTTACCATCTGATTATCACAGTGTCAGGAAACAAATGCCTCTCTTCGCGCCCTTTGGCAGAAGGTTGAAAAGTTATGTACATGGATATTTTTAAAAAAGAATTCAGGAATTTAATTTTTTGTAATTATTTTGTAAGAAACTTGTGCCGGGGAAGCTGGGATGGCTCAGTGGGTTGAGCGCTCACTTTGCAGCCCCAGGGACAAAGGATCGAATCCCAGCCCCAGCCTGTGCAGACCCTTGAGCTGACCTGGGGAGTGCCCCCAGTTCAGTTCTCACCGGGGCGAGACCCTGGGCCAGTTCCTGCCCTGTGCAGCCCCGCCCACCTGTGGAATGAAACTATGTGGAAAAACCAGTGATGTGCAACTGTGGAGACTGCTCTGGGTCCTCCCCCTTCTCTCTCTGTCTCTTTATCTCTCTCTCTGTGTCAAAAACAATAAAAATAAATCTTTAAAAAAGAAACTTGCGCCATTGAAACTCATACAATGTTGCAAAACTAATTGTCTGTAGCTTCTTTCATAGACTGGATATATAATCTATGAATTAAAAAAGCTAAAGCAAGTGTGTTGTACCAATGTAAATATTCCAAGTGACACTGCTTCCCTATCTTAAACAGTATTTGTTATAATGCTTTAGGATATATGATGTCTAGATGCCAGACATGTTATTGAGGTGTAGACATAAGATTCATTATACATTATTCCTTATTCTATAAGAAGCCTGCTGTGAAATTGAAATTCAACTCTTTCCACATATGTACTCATTCATAAAAATGAAGACACTCTCAATAGAAGCCATACTAACGTCCCAATGAAAGCGTATGAGACCTGCTACTTACAATAAAATTGTACAAAAAGGATTTAAGTTGACTAAAAACATAAATGCTATTTTCCTCAGTAAGTTCTAGGTGACTGGGAGCCAAGCTGCTACAGTAGTTCACACCAGAGAAATCTCTGCACGGAGCCTTAGAGAGAGTGATTAGTTAACATTGTTTCAATGATGAATTAACGAGCAGTGAAAGCACCCTCATCCCAATATGTACAAAACCTTATATTTGAAGATGCAGGGCCAGGAAGAACAGATCCTCGACCTTAGTGCTACTGCAGAGGTTGGGTTCACTACCCAATCCGTCTTTCAAGGTTAACTACACATGCCAAGCCGGGAAATGAAACAATTACTAACGAATTTTATAGGTATATCCTGTCAAATTTAAAAGGCAATCAGAAATCTAAATGAAAATTATGCCTGAGGAAAGCATATCAGAGGAGAGAAACTAGGAAGGTGTGTGCATGTGCTTCTATGTGTGTGTCCATTTCCTGAAAAAGACACCTTCAGAAAAAGGCAATATAAACTTTGCAAGTACACAAATGAACAAAGCGAACACCCAGCTCCTGGAAACGGAAGTGTACTTAGGAAGGGCGGCATCTAATTGTCTGGGTAACACTAGCACAGAAAGGGTAGGTGATTCATTATTCTGTAATTAACTTTTAATTAACTTTACTCTGCTTTACTTATTTTAGAAAATTAAATAAACTTCGTTTTATTGCCCATGCTAAACCAATGAGCAGAAGCTAGAGTTCTGCTCTAATTAAAATAAGCAGTTGAGCAAAATTGCGAGGTGTAAAGCATAATGAAGAACTGTTTCTGTCCCGCTGATATATTTCTTATGTTCTGAAACACTCTGATAGGTTTTTCAAGAATTCCATTAGTTAGGCACTGAAGTCTTCTAAAATATGTGATTTAAGAAATAATATTATAGTCCGGTCTTAAGCATGGAGCACATAATTAATTGAAACTTATTAAGTAACATTTCAAACCAGATGATTAAGAGAAATTGGGAGGGAGGGAGGGTGGATGGGAGGAAGGGAGGGAGAGAAAAGGTAAAAGGGAGGGAAAAAAGAAAGATTTTGAAATTGTGCTATTTCATCAGCCATCAAAGATTATCTATATATACATACGCATATAAGTGAAATAGTATTTGCTTTCTCAGTCTGACTTATTTCAGTTATCATAATTATCCATCCATGTTGTTACAAATGTCAAGATTTTATTCTTTTATATGGCAGAATAATATTTCATTATGTATATATATATTAGCACTTGCATAGCTTCCATATCTTGGCTATGGTAAATAGCACTGCAATGAACATGGAAATGCACATATCCTTTTGAATTAGTGGTTTTGGCTTTCTTTGGATAAATACCCAGAAATGGAATTACTTGGTCATAAGGTAGCTCTATTTTTAATTTTTTGAGGGACCTCTGTACTGTTTTCCATAGCAGCTGCACCAATTTGCAATCCCACCAACTGTACACAAGGGTTCCCTTTTCTCCACGTTCTCTCCAACACTTGTTCTTTGTTGATTTATTGATGATGGGCATTCTGACAGGTGTGAGGTTATAGCTCACTGTGGTTTTAATTTGCATTTTTTCTGATGATTAGTGATGTTGAGCATCTTTTCATATTGTCTTTTGGTCATTTGTCCTCTTGAGAGAAATGTGTATTTATATCCTCTGCTTATTTTTTAATTGAATTGTTGTTTTGGTATTGCATTGCATGTATTCTTTATAAATTTTGGATGTTAACTCCTTTTAAGATATATCATTGGAAAACATCTTCTTCCATCCAGAGCTTGCCTTTTCATTTTGTTTATAGTTTCAACATTTTCTTCTTTAGTTTCATATCAATGCTCCTTGTCCGTCTGTCTTCTGATGCTTTGAATAATCACATTCTTTCATTCATACAGAT
>PVKE010016995.1:6486-18640 GCA_004027555.1 Craseonycteris thonglongyai
GCTCGCTTTGAGGCCCCGAGGACCGAGGATCGAATCCCGGCTCCGGCCCAGGCAGGACCCACATGCTGAACTGGGGAGTTCCCACAGTTCGGTTCTCTAGCTGTCTCTGTCTCTGTCTCTCTCTCTATCTGTCAAAAAGTAAAATAAAAATAAATATGCACTGAAGATAAAATAATTACTCTCTATAAATATAAAAAGAAAAAAAAAAGATTATTATCTCAACTTTACAGACAAGGAAACTGAGGCTTGGAAAAGAAAAGCAATGGCCCCAAAGCCATTTAACAGAGCCAGGACTCCAGACTATGTGTCTGAGGCCACTCCCCCTTTCCTAAGGCTCCAGCTGGGACCCTGGATTCAAGGAACTCACATGCATGATGTTTGTGCTCTTGTTGAAAATCTTCATATAAGGCTTCAAGATATCAAAGTGGAAGGCAGGTGTCAGTAGGCGGCGGTGGTGGCTCCACTTGTCACCAGCACTCAGCAGGAGCCCGTCCCCTGGTAGAGGCAGCCACAGGGGAGTGGACAAGGTCAATGCCTTCTCCTGGCCCCCAGAGGTTTTCCCCAAGCCCCTTCACCTGCAGTTACTCACCCAGCCAGGGCTTCAAGAAGTTGTAGAAAAGCATATCCTTGGGTGCAATGGTAGCTGACGTGAATGAAGATCGTCAGAGGCCATGGAGAAACAGAGGAAAGGGACTGTCAGTAGGAAGAGGATGCTCCCAGACAGGGGTCTGCATTCCCCCTCCAACCTAGCTTAGCAGGACTGGGACAAGGAAAGGAGAAACAGGGAGGAGGGGGGAGGAGGCAAGGGAGGACCAGAACAGGCTCTGGCATAGAGCAGAGCAAAGGCAGAGCCCACAGACACACCCCAACACAACGCAACATGCTCCAGCACACCTTGACATGGCTCCTACATGGTCCAACATATTGTACATATCCAAGCACAGCCCAGCACTCTACAAAACACTTTATCTGCTGCAGCACTCTCTGCTATATCCTGGGACATCCGACATGGCCCCAACATGTATGACATGACTAGACATGACACAGCATGCTCTGACATGGAGCCAAAGACAACATGACATGACCTCAGTGTGTCCCACATATGGGCCCCAGACAGGACTTAAATATGGTGTGACCAAATTCCTCCGTATCCTCCTCCACCCTACACTCAACATTAAGTGCTTAGGTAGGGGCTCCTCTATCCTTAAAGAGACCAGAGGATGTTGCCCCCACATACACAAGATGCTGAGCTTCACCCACCATGAAGAACTGCCACTGCTCCCTTTAGACCACCCACCAGGGCCAAATAGACAGTTAACCAACCTGGGGTTCCGTGGATCTTCCCATCCCAAACCATCCTTCTAGCTTAGGGTTCCTCCCTACAGAGGCAGCTATGCCAACTAAGAACATACAGAACTAAGAAGTAAACTTCAACATGCTTGGTGGCCTTGAGAACTCACTATGCCTCTCTGAGCTTTAGTTTCCTCACCAGGAAATGCCCACCTAGCAAGGGTGCTGGTGGAAGGAAACCTGGTACCCTCTTCTCCTAGAACCAACCCCATTCCTCCTCTACTCTCAATCAAGGTAGTTAGGGGGTAGGCTGTGCCAACCCATCGTCTACTCTAGAGCTAAGCATATGATCCTTGGCAATCAAGTCACAGTGATTAGATAAGGAACTGGTCCCCGTGATCCAAGCCAGGCCATTTCAGGAATCCTGCAATTCTCCTGTATCTGCGGGGAATGAGCGTTTTTTCTGTGTTGGTTGGGGGTTAAACTCAGAGACTCATCTTTACCAACATGAGAGTGAAGCTGGCACAGAGGAACACAGAACTACTAGATGAAGACAGATTTCCAATGGCATTGTTTAAAGACCTGGGTCTAGCCATGCCTGAAGACAACCCTCCCTGAGCTGTGCAGTTAATAGATTCCCTTTCTTTACTTAGACCAACGGTGTTGAATTTCCACCATTCAAAACAGAAAAAGACTTTGGCAACCAGTGAGAACTAGAGACCTTCTCAGAATCACCCAGCAGGTTAGTGTCACAGTCATGGTCTTTGTCAACATTGCCCATTCTTCTGCTCAACCTGGTCTGTCCAGGGGTGAGAAGGGCTGGGAACAGGGGCATGGGAGAGGCTGGGGTTGAGGGTTCCTTGGAGAGATACCTGAGGCCTGGAGCAGTGGGGCCACAGACTTAGGGTGTATGAGTCGCACGATAGGGTAGAAGGGCCCAACCCACCAGAGCTGGACGTCGCGGAAGGAGCGGCCCATATTCTCCAGCAGACGCAAGCCCTCCTCATTGGCCTTCACCTGGAGATGGGTGAGGATGTGGTCAGGTCTGGCAGGGGGCCTCAGATACCACAATTGCCCACCCTCCCCACCTACCCACCACACCCCACTTTTCCCCTTCACCCCTTCTGCCTGTAGTATTGGTCTACGTCTGTCTCCACCTCACTGTTAGTTTCTCTCAGCTGGTCTCGGTCTTTTTGTGTGTCTATCTACCTATGTGCCCCTTCCTGTCCTTTCACTTTCTTTATCTCTCTTTTTTTTTTAGATGATAGATAGATAGATAGACAGAAGATAGATGAGAGAGAGAGGGAGAGAGAGAGAGAGAGAGGGAGAGAGAGAGAGAGAGAGAGAAATAATAAAGAGTGGATAGAAAAGAACAGCCTGCTCAAAGACCTGGAGCAGAGAGCCAGCACTTGGCTATGAGCAGCAAGAAGAAGTTCAGTATTTCAGTGCAGCTAGAGTGAAGTGGGTGAGGAGTAGAGGAAAGTGTAGAGAGGAAAACAGATACAGCAGGGCATCAAGATTAGGTAGAGGCAGAGGATTGATTCTGAGGGTGTGGGAGAGCCATGGAGGGTGTGATGATGAGCAAAAGCAGAGAGCTGGAGAGATGGGCAGAGAAAGAGGGGCAGAGAAAGAGAGAAGGACATACAAAAGACAGATAAACAGAGGAAGTAGTCGTAATGAATCTATACACGGATGCACATATATCGATCTCATATGTATGTACATACACATCTAATTATCTATCTACAACTATCTATCATCTATCTATTCATAATATGTCTAGCTACATATCTATCCATCTATCTATCATCTGTCATTTATCCATCCATCATCTAGCCATCCATCCATCCATCCATCACATACATACATACATACATTACATACAACTCTCATAGTGCAACCTATCTATCTCTCCTAACCCTGTGAATAGGCCCATCAGTTGTACCATTTACAAATGAGAGACTGAAGCCACATCCCCAAAAAGGGGAAGGAGGAAGGGTTGCCTCATGGCTATGTACCTTGCCTACTCTTGAAATGCCCTATTGGAGCCTGGCGATTACCCTCCGGTGCTCCAGGCAGTGACATAAGCTGTTTTCACTTTGTGACCTGCTCCCTGATCTCCAAAGACCCTGAGTCACCTGAGATTGCTCCAGAGAAGAAGAATGACTCATCTGAGGTCACACAACAAGGAGTGGAGGAGGAAAGAGTGACCATGGCCAGCTTCCATGGCCAAGTCCTCAGAGCGGGAGTCCGAACTACTGTATAACATTCCTACTGCCTCCAGGGCTCACTGAGAACATTCCACGACCCAGAATCTCAGGCAACCTTCACAATGAGCTTGTAACAGCCTCTTCTGTGGTGAGCTGGTTTAGTCGTTCATCTGCTTGGCCTTGGATGACCAAGGGGATGGTAAAAACAAGGGGATCTCTCTGGGCTAAAGGGACGATGACAGGGACTAAGAGCCTCAATGTGGAGATCAGACAGGGAGCTGGGAGAGGCTTCCAGAGAAAGATAATGGTAGATGGGGCCAGGGGTGGCAGGAGGTTGTAGAGAGGGGACTGACTGGGGAGAGATTATGGAGACAGCCCAGCAAGGAGTGATGAAGGACCAGCTGCACAGTGAGAGACAAGGGGGGCCAGGAGAAGCTAAAGCATAGGATATGGGCAACTGGAAGGATGGACTAGACCAAGGGCAGGGGCAGGACTGGGGATGAAGCCCAATCTGAGTTGGTGGAATGAGATATTTATGAGATGCCCACATGAGGAGAGGAAGGGGCTGGTCACACAGCCTCAGACTCAGGAGAAATGTGAACTTGAAATTCACTTACAGAAGGAACTGATGGTCCACTCCAGAGTTGGAGCCCTGGGTAAGGAGGCAGCTTGGGAAAGAGAGGCGAGGAAGGAGAGGGTTAGGACCCTGGGGGATCTCCACATGGAAAGGTAGAGTAAAGGAGGAGTCATGGGAAAGACCAGGGAGGGGCATTGTTCTGGAACCAAGAGAAAAAGGAGGTTCTGGGAGGACAGGGCCATCAGCAAGCTCACAGGGTGCTTGGAGGTATACAAGATGGAATTCAGGGACACATAGGTCATAATCATCTCATAGGAGCATGGATCAGCCTAGAGCAGGTGAGAGTCAAGTGGAGAAATGGAGGCAAGTGAAGACAAGTCTTCACCCACGAGAAGACAGCAGAGCGAGCACAGGAGGTTTTGTACAGAATGGGGTGCCTTGGAGGTGGGTGGGTGGGAATTTACCTGTCACCCCTCTGTCCTGTTCTGGACCTCCTCTATCATCATCATGGAGAACAGGTCAGAGGATGTGGTGATTGAGTTCAAAGAGGCAAAGGTTTTCCAAAGGGCTGTGAAGGAAAGCTCGAGTGGCAAGAGACTTCAGCTCATGTACAAAGGATGGAATCAAAGCTAAATGTAACCAAGGAAGTGGGGTAAGAGGAAGTTATTGGACTGGAATGTAGAAGGGACTGAACATCCTGGCAGGGTCTAAGATGGGAGAAGAGGAAGAAAGAAGCTGGAAGGAACAGGGATCTGGTCAGAGGATGCAATTCTACATCAATGGCTTTGGAGGCAGCGTCTTTACTGCTGACAACAAAGTTCAAGTGTGATTGTGGCAAAAGAGTGAATGCAGCATGGACAAGGGGCCTCGGGATGAGGCTGGGATGGAGTGTCAGAATTCCCCCTCAGGAATTGTGACCATGGGGCAGAGGTCGGAGTGATTCCTTCTGAAACAAGAAGTGATCAACTTTCATCAAAGTTGGGCAATGGAGCCCATTGATATATCTGGGAGATGAAAGGCAAGATGAGCAAAGGAAGGTGTCTGAGAAAGGGGGGGGCAAAGGAAAGACTGCCCATACCTCAATGACAGCCCAGCTGGGCCCCCCGCAAGGGGAAACAACGGTGGAGGTCATAGGTAATTCCTTTGAGGAAGAGGCCCAGAAAGGAGCAAAGACTGGCCTGAAGCCATCAGAGATGGGCCAGGCAGGGATCAGACCCGGAGGAGGCCTCAGGTCCAGTGGTGGAGGCTGTGGGGACACCAGAAGACCTAGCTCTGTGCACCCGACCCTGGGAAACCCTCAGTGCTTGGGGCAAGGAAGGCTAAGAATGAGCAAGGATTTAAGGCATGCAGTGCACAGAGGAGATGATCAGACCAGGCTTCCTCACTTCTCCGCTGTTCTAGACCCAAGCCTGACTTCTAAGCCCCATTTCTAACCCCTTGAGGGTCCATCCACCCTGGTACCCAGACTCGTCCTGCAGTCCGCACTCACCAGACCCACGTGACCCCAAAACCAGCTCCGCTTTGGGGGCTGTGGGAAACACCGCAGGCGGCGAGCGTTGTCGTAGGAGGCGTAGGTCCAGGCCAGGAAGCGGGCCAGGAGCCAGGAGGCCCCCAGCAGCAGCAGCAGCAGCCACGGGGAGGCGGCCAGCGGCCCCAGGCCCAGCCAGGGCAGACTCAGCTGCACCATCCTGCGGGGCAGACGGAGCGCGAGCTCCTGAGGCCAAGAACCAGAGCAGCTCACACATGGAGGGACAGGGACAGGGACAGAGGGGGGTGGGGGGCAGGGCTGGTGAATGCTGGGGGCAGGGAGGGCTCAGAGATGGGCAAATGGGGGCTCAGAACATGAGGGAAACCCAGGGAAATACAGAGGAAGAAGGAGAAACAGGGAGACAGAGACAGAGGGAGAGATAGGGAGGGAGTAACAGAATAATGAAAAGAGGGAAAGAGAAAGAAAAAGACTAAGAAGAAACACCCAAACTAAATCAGTGAAAGCCAGGGCTCCTCGTACAAGAAAACAACCATCCCTTGGGCCCCACCCCGCCACCCATTCCTTGGGCAGTGCCCCTCCCCACCCTGACCCAGAATCCCTAGCCCCACCAGCCCCAGCCTGGCACCTTCTGCCTGGAGCACTTATCCCACACAACTTCTTGCCCTTCTGGGAGGTCTTAATCCCCAACCGACCTCTGAACCGGGCGAGGCTGGGCTTGGCTGAGTCAGCCAATCCCCGAACTGAGGCTGCTTCCTCCCTGCTGGCTGTCGCCCAAAACTTGAAACCAGAGCCAACTGGGTCCAAAGAGGAAGCAGCTCAAGGTCACACAGTGTAGACACTGGATCCTCAGGACTCAGCACCTCTCATGTGGGGTAGGGCCGGGGGCAAGTTGGGGGGCAGGCAAAGGTGACTCTGGGCCCCCAAGTTTACTGCCCCCCTACCTTCCCAATGTCAGTGTGTGGCAGGTAAAAGCCTGAACTTGATTGCTGCCAGTTGAACCCTGTCCAGAACACCTCCCAGTTTTCATTCCATCCTGGGCCCAGAATCAGCCCAGAATAACAAAATTTGGAGACAAAAGCCTCTGGCCTCCGGGGCGCACAGTCTGGCAGGAGTTCAAGCCCTGCTTCCCAGCAGCCCAGGGCCTGGGCTGAGACCTGCCTGCTGGGAACAGGGGCAAGCACACCAGCCTGGCTGGGGACTCCCAATCAGATTCAGGGGAGGAAGGGCCCAGTGGGAAGAGGGCACCTAGAGGCGAGGGAGGTAAGTCCGAGGGGCTCAGACAGGCGAGGGCAGAGCAGGGAGACCCCGGGTGGGTTTTACCTCATCTTCACTCTGACTGTGGGCAGTGCCGGCCCTTCAGGGCGCAGTCTTCCTATCTGGGAAATGGGAATGTTGGATGAAGGCCTGAAAGGGGGCACATCTCATTCAGCTCCTGTCCCTAGTTTCCTGTGAGGGGTCTCAGCCCCTGTGAGGTCTCCCCATGGTTAGGGTCCAAGATGAGAATGAATTTGAAAGATGGAGCTGCTGAGTAAAAGGCTTAGGACACTGTCCTGCAACTAATAGAATGTTGGAGAAATGCCCAGACTGCCCCCTCTACTCCTTTCAGTCCTACGTGATCCAGCTTTAGGTGGCAGTTGCTGGAGCCCTAGGCAAGTTGGGGGGCACTGCCTTAGATCCTCCTCCTCCTATTCTGGGGTGGATTCACCTGCTGACCAGCAGGGCCAGAAGCAGCAGGGCTGGGGAGCAGGCAGAGGAAAGAAGAAACAGAGGTCCAGAGAGGTGCAGTAACACTCACCAGCCACACAGCAAAGTCATTCAACATGACGGCCCAGGAGAGAGTGAATCCTGGCACATGGTGGGTGTTCATTTTTTTTTTTTTAAGATTTATTTTATTGTTTTTGACAGAGACAGAGAGAGAGACAGAGAGAAGGGGGAGGGCAGAGCAGTCTCCATAGTTGTATGTCATCACTTTTCGACATGGTTTCCTTCCACACAGGTGGGCAGGGGGCCACACAGGGCAGGAACTGAGCTGGGGGCCTCCTGCATGGGAAGCACACCTCAGTTCAACATATGGGTCCACATGGCTCGGGGCCAGTATTCAATTCTTGGTCCCCAGGGCTGCAAAGTGAGTGCTTAACCCGCTGAGCCATCCTGGCTTCCCCGGTGGGTGCTCATTCACTGTTTAGGGAAGAACAGGACTTTGTAGCCATGAGCTGGCCACTCAAAATGGGGTCCTCACACCAACCGCCTGGACATCACATGCAACATCTTAGAAATTCTGTCTTAGAGTCTAACCCAGATCCACCAAGGTGATAACTGCAAAATTTTGCCATTGTCCCCAATAAGAGGAGGAGTTTATATCTCTTCTTGAATCTGCACTGGCCTGGGGCTGCTTAATCAATGGCATGGGCTGCAGGTGTCCTGCCAGTGATGGCCTTGAAGGGGTCTGGCAGCTTACGCTTACATTTACTCATAGGACACATCCCCTCAGAACCTAGTCACCATGCTATTGCTATAAGGAAGCCCAAGCCACATGGAATGTTCCCACTTGTGTAAAATTCTGACCAACAGCCTCAGCTGATTTCCCTGCTGACAGCAGTATCAACTAACTGCAAGCCATGTGAGAAAGCCATTAGGATGATCCAGCCCAGTTGAACCTCCAAATGACTGCCCCAGGCACCATGACATGGTGCAGAAGAACCATCCAGCTGAGCCCAGTCTACATGCAGATCATAAGAGAAAATAATATGGTCATTGTTTTAAGCCACTAAATTTGGGGGTCTGTGTTATGCGCAGTAGCTCACCAATACATCTACAGCTTCTCTCCCGCGCGCGTGCGCGCACTCTCTCTCTCTCCCTCGCTCTCTATTTCTCTCCCTTTATTGGGTGATGACTGTTCACAAAAACTAGCCTGACCACCACTGGAAGTCACAGAAGGGAGTCTTAGAGAAGGGACATTTTTGGAATTGTGATGCCATAAAAAGAAGTCATTTGTCCCCTCTCCTCTCCAAGTAGTTACACACACACACACACACACACACACACACACACACACACACAGGCACGGGATGTCCAGAAAGTATACAGCCATGTAATATAAAAAAATAAAGGCATTTATGGATGTATTTTTTTTCCAGACAGACCTTGTATACATATATGTTGTTAAGAAAGAATATATACCTTAAGATAAGCATATAAACCTTAAAATATAAATTTACATACAGTGATACCTTGGAATCCGAATGCCACAAAACTCAAACAACGTGGAATCTAAATGAAAAAAATCAAGCAAATTTTGCCTTGGAATCCAAACACTGCTTTGGAATTCGAATGCCAACACATTGTTGCATGGGACGTATCGACTGTATGGGCCCATAGTTTTATCTGAATGTCCACTTGTCTTGAAACTCGAACATTTTGGAACTCAAACAGGGTTCTGGGATGGAGCAAGTTTGAATTCCAAGGCATCACTCTATAAGATATAGAAACCAAGCTTGTCAAACCTGTGGCCCATGGGCTGCATGCGGCCCAGGACAGCTTTGAATGCAGCCCAATATAAATTCGTAACTTTCTTAAAACATTACAAGATTTTTCTGCAATATTATTTTTTAGAGCTAAAAAAAATATCATTGGTGTTAGTGTATTTTATGTTGGCCTAAGACAATTCGTCTTCTTCAAATGTGATCCAGGGAAGCCGAAAGGTTGGACACCCCTAATGTAAATCTTAAGATAAAATATATGTATATATAGATGATTGATAGATGATAGCTATAAATTGGTAATAGATAGATATAGATAATAGTTAGATAAAAGATAGATATAGGTAGAAGATAGATACAGATAGATGTCAATAGATGACAGATACATAGTGAGTAGATGGATATATAAGTAGATCAATGACAGATAGATATGTCAGTAAACAGACAGACAGACAGATAGATGCTATTAGTTCTGTTTCTCTGGAGAACACTGACTGATACAGAGGTGAATCTAACCCCTCCCTCCTCCTACCTGAGCTGTCCAGTGATTAAGGGGGACTTGGACTCTAAATCATAAGAAGACTTGCAGCTTCCTTCCAGAACCCTTATAACCTCTTGGATTCAGCTGCCATGTGAAGGGGAAGCCCAAGCAACCCCACTTTGAGTCCCTATGTTTAATGGAACTGAGGACCCCAGCCAATACCCTGCACCAAATCGCCAGCCATGGGAGTAAATTACTTTGGAAGTGGATCTTCCAGTTCCAGATGAGCTGCCCCAGATGAACCAGTGTAGAAAGCCATTCCAGCTGAGTTCTGCCGAATTATAAATTTGTGATCAACTAAAGTTTGCCAGTTGAGGCTACTAAAAACTTCCTGGCCATTCATTATACAATATTAGCTAGCTGGAATATATGCTATTTCCCAACATGTTTGGAGTCCTCAAAAATGGTGATGTGTGCATAAATGTTTGTATATACCTTGGAAAATGTTCATATATGTAATTTTTAAAAACAAAAAATAAAATCAAACCAAACTGCTGGGCTGGGGGTGGGGAGCAGAAGTGGACTAATTTCCCTTTTAAATTATTTACTTGCAACCTTCTTTCTTTCTTTTTTTCTTTTTTAAAAGATTTATTTATTGTTGTTGTTTTTTTTAACAGAGAGAGAGATACAGTCAGAGACAGAGAGAAGGGGGAGGGCCCAGAACAGTCTCCATGGTTGCACATCTTTGGTTTTTCCACATAGCTTCATTCCACAGGTGGGTGAGAGGCTGCACAGGGCAGGAACTGGGCTGGGGTCTCGCCCAGGTGAGAACTGAACTGGGGAACTCCCCAGTTCAGCACATGGGTCCACATGGGCCAGGGCCGGGACTCGATCCTCGGTCCCTGGGGCTGCAAAGTGAGTGCTTAACCCACTGAGCCATCCCGCTTCCCCACAACTTTCTTTTTAACATCAAGCCCATGCAATATTTAGAGAGAGGGGGGCGATGAATGAATAAAGTGCTTATAACACTCCCTGGCACATGGTACCAAACACGCGTTTGACCTTATTTCTCCTATTTCACAATGCAGTGAAGACACAGACATCAGCTATGAGCCTTAGGGCCCTCTGGTGCACACATCAGAGACCTTACTGGCTGTGAACAGCCCTCATTCCCTCAGCCTTCAGCAAGAAAAAGGAATCCCAGGAGCGAGAAAGCATTGGGCTTGGGGTCAGATGGCCCAGGGTCAAAGCCCAGCTTTGCCACTCTCCAGACAAAAGCCTCTGGCCTCCGGGGCGCACAGTCTGGCAGGAGTTCAAGCCCTGCTTCCCAGCAGCCCAGGACCTGGGCTGAGACCTGCCTGCTGGGAACAGGCAAATGCCTGCCCAGCTTGGAGGACAGACCGGAGCCAAGCCCCCTGGGGGACAAGAGGACAGCCCCCAACCCCCTCTCACTGCAGGTCCATCCCTCGGTCCCCACCTGGTGAAACTTGAGAGACGGCGCTCTTGTTCCTGGCGTCCTTCTGCGTGCCCCTACTCTTCCTTCTGCCCTGTTTGTGGGGTGTGGGCGGTTCTTCTTCAAGTCCTGGGTTCTTCCACACCTTGGAATAAACGCGCTGATCCAGAAACACGTGTCAGAGGCTGTGTTTTGCATCCTCCCTGCACAGAATCGGGGCTGTGCACCCTCCAGGTCGAGAAGCCTGGGCTGACATAGCGCCTGGAATTCACCACAACTGCTGGTCCAGTGACTGAAGACCAGGATCCCAGCAGCTCCCGACAGTGACGAATGTGCTTCCCAAGGCAACGGGCTGTGAGCCGCACTGCAGGCAGAGGGGCAGAGAGTGTCTGTGACCTGCCTACACTCTAGTTCCCTCTCGTTTTCACAAGGACCCGGGGGGACCTTGGGACTCACCGCCTGGGGTCATTGGGCTCTAGAGGTCCGCAATAGGGTCGCAAAGCCCATGTGGGGCATCAGAGAAGTGGCGGGGGTGTGGGTCCCGATGCAGCGCGGGGGTCACTTAGCTGTGCAGCTGAGGTTCCTGCCTATCAGGCAGGAGTTGGGCCTTGCCGCTTCCCCGTCACAATGGGGTCCCCATCCAAAGGTTTGACCCGTGAGCTAGAGAGGAGGCAGGAGGGCAGGAGGAAGCTGAGTGTCAGGGGCATACAGGACAGAGGTGGGGGTGAGGCTGGAGAAGGGAGTGGGGTGGACCAGCAGCCCCGCCCCGTTCCCAAGACCTCCCCGACTGCTGCATTCTGCTCTGCCAGACTCTCCAAACTCGAGCCTCCCCTGGCTCAGGGCCCTAACAGTCGTTGGCTGTGGTTGACCACGCTGCGCCCAGGAGACTTGCCCGTCCTGGTAGCTCTGGCCTCCGCTGCTGGCCCCCTGGCTGCCTCTGATCTCCCTCCTGGGTCCCAGCTTGGTGCCCCAGAAAGGGCTTTGGCTTTGGTTCTAAAGAGCAGGGGTGGGGGGAGTCCCTGAGCAGGAAGGGACATGATCAGCTGCCACTGGACAAGCTGCCTCTGGCTGCTTGCACACATGGGCTCGGGTGGGAGAGACAGAAGCGCAGAGTCAGGAACAGAATCCCACCAGCCACGTGCCAGCAAACGGAATGCAGAGCGCTCAGCAGCCCA
>PVKE010016995.1:18740-31502 GCA_004027555.1 Craseonycteris thonglongyai
CTTACCGATTTTCACTGAGAAGACTGTTTTTGTATATTTTTAGGCAATCATACACATTTTTATAGTGAATATACTACACTGAAATTACCCGATTATCTACTACAGTAAATGGACCCAGATATTTTTCTTTTATAAAGTGAAGATGGGGAAGCCAGGATGGCTCAGTGGGTTAAGCGCTCACTTTGCAGCCCCGGGGACCAAGGATCGAATCCCGGCCCCGGCCCATGCGGACCCATATGCTGAACTGGGAGTGCCCCCAGTTCAGTTCTCTCTCTGTCTCTGTATCTCTCTCTCTGTCAAAATAAATAAATAAAAGATTCACTGACTTAAAAAAAAAATTATGAATCATATTAACAAAGAGCATCATGGGTAGTTAATAGGTGACAGAAAGCAAGATGTTTGCAGTATTAAATAAGTTTAGAGATCTGTCGTATACCTAGAGACTGTAGTTAATAATACAATAATGTGTACTTAAAAACTTGTTAAAAATATAGACAATGATATTGTATTACAATCATTAAACTTGCTAGAGACTAGATCTTAATTATTCACACCACATAAAAGAAATAATTATGTGATGTGATAGAGGTGCTAACTATCACTACAATGGCAATTATATTACAGTATATAAATATATCAAATTAACATGTACAGTTTAAGTTTACAAGATGTTACATGTCAAATATATTTCCATTAAAGAAAAACAACCCTTAAGAGGGTAGATCTCTTCCTCTCTCCTGACTACAAATGGGCTCCAGGGTACTAGCTACTAAATGTAGAAATGTTTTAAAAACCAAAAAGAAAAAGAAGCCGAGCTCCCTGTCTCCCTCTGGCACTTACCTGTGTTACGCTTCCCCAGGACAGTCCCTCCAGAGGACTCCCTGCTTTCCTGGTCACCTGCACAAATCTGGACCTAAGGGAAGAGAAAGGCCAGGCCTCTCATTCAAGCTCTGGGCTTCCAGCCACAGCCTCAGGCCAGGGCACACTCAGTGTTCTTACTACACACACACGCACATGCACACACACACACTCTAATGGGGTGCAAGAAATTTCTTGGAGGTAATGGATATGCTTATTACCTTGATTGACGTGATGGTATCGCAGATGTAGGCATATGTCCAAATTCATCCAAATGTATACATTAAATATGTGCAGACTTTTGTATGTTGTGTGAACCTCAATAAAGCTGGAAAAAAAACTGACAGTTGTTTTGGTTTTTTTTGACAGAGAGAGAGAGAGAGAGAGATACAGAGACAGAGACAGAGAGAGAACTGAACTGGGGGCACTCCCCAGTTCAGCACATGGATCCGCACAGGCCAGGGCTGGGATTTGATCCCCGGTTCCCGGGGCTGCAAAGTGAGCGCTTAACCCGCTGAGCCATCCCGGTTTCCCTGAAACTGACAGTTTTACAAGGAATGTCTACAGGCCAATTAGAAAAAAGACTGGAATCATGATTGTAAGTGGACAAAAGGTAAGCACAGGGAATGTGCAGAAGAGCAAACACGAGGTAAACAGGAAATGAGGGCCTGCTGTTGCCAGGAACCAGCCTGGGTGAACTAAGTCCCTGAGTTCTAGCGGTGGGAATTAAAGACTGACAAAATTATCAGCCAACTGTCCTCAATAGGAGCAGCCCCGAATAGCTTTATTGGTTATCTTTTATAGTATACATGTACGTCATCACAAGGAAATATCAAGCATTATTTATTTCAGCTAAGCCTAGTCCAAGGACATCTTTATCTCAAGCACATAGCCATTTCTTTGTAAATCATTTTGTTCCTTGCTTTTTGGAACACTATGTTGCATATTGTCAGCTCTCAAGCCTTCATGCGAAGCTGCACGTACCGGTATACATCTAGTTTCTATCCCTTCCGGGAGGTTAGGGGGAGGGGGGGACGAGGCCCAGCCATCAAAGCCCCAGGTCAGCCTTTCCCGGGAGGCGGGGGGGGGCGAGGCCCTGCCATCAAGGCCCCCGGAGAGCCTTGCCTGTCAAGCACATGACCAGCTCCCAACATGCTGTAGCTCATGAGCAGTCAGAGGAATTCAATTTAAAAACAGCGGGAAGCCAGGATGGCTCAGCGGGTTGAGGCTTGTCTTGTAGCTCCTGGAACCAAGAATCATATCCAGCTTCAGCCAGTGTGGACCCATATGCTGAACTGGGGTGTGCCCCCAGTTCTTACTGGGGCAAGCTTCCCATGCAGGAGGCCCCCAGCCCGGTTCCTGCTCTGAGCAGACCCGTACCCACCTGTGGAGTGAAACTATATTGAACAAAACTAATGACATACAACCATGGAGACTGCTCTGGGCCCTTCCCCTTCTCTGTGTGTGTGTGTGTCTCTCTCTCTGTTTCTCTCTCTGTCAAAAAACAATAAAAATAAATCTTAAAAAAACAAAAAACAAAAACAGCAACATGGCATCACTTTACACCTGTTAGAGTAGCAAAAATTAGAAAGCTGGATGCTATGTGCTGGCCCAGATGTGAAGACTGGTTGATGGACTTCAGTCGTTGCAGCAGGTACCTGGGTTCATGACTAAATTAAGAGAGCACTTACCCTAAGTCCCGCAAACACTGCTCCTGGCTCTCCATCAGAATGAAACTCTCACACAGGCCAGTGAGGGGATGCCATCAAGGACAGTCACAGCAGCATTATCTGTGTTGGCAGAGAGCTGGGCACAGTCTGAGACCCCCACTACCTGTGGGAGTAGAGAATCAGAATTAGGTGGGCATGCACCATGAAGCTCTAAACAACATTTATGAAAAACAATAAACCTGACATCCCCATAGCAACATGGATGGCTCTTAAAAACAGAGCACTGGGTGAAAAATTAGAAAAACATAAGAGACTTCCAGCACAGTATAATGCAACACAGCCAAAACATGTATGTAGAACACTTTATAAGAATTCATGCAAACAGAAGGATACACAGGGAACAAATTAGACCAGGGTAGGGAACAGCAGTGGGACAAGATGATAAATGGGAACATGCACAGCAATCACTGTGCACGTCAATGTGGATAAAATGTCATTAATAAAGGAGCGTGATTAACTCAAGTCTCTGAAGCTTACGTCCAACAAAAATGTGTGAATATACAGTAGACTCTCAGTTAACCGGCACTCATTGGGATTGGTAGATGCCAGATAAATGTAAGTAGACTCTCCCTTAACCAGAACTCAAGCAACTGGCGCTCTCAAGCACCAGCAACCAGTTGCTTGAGATTTTCCTGGGTGCTTGAGTTCCAGTTAATAGGGAGTCTACTGTACATATATATATATATACACACACACATACACACACACACACATACATACATGCATACATACATACTTATATATGTATCAGTGATACATACATATATCTCTCAATGACACATACATACAATAGACGTTGTATGTATATATACTATATATACATTTGATAACAAGTCTTCAAATACTAGTCCTTGGATAAAGTTCACTCCAATATAACAACATCCCCTTCCATGTCCCCTAGATTCTAGGGGTCTCCAAACAGGGGTCTCCAAACTACGGCCCGCAAGGCCCTCTCATCCGGCCCATGGAGACCTTTTAATTTGAATAAAATAATATTAAATAAATAATTAAAGACAACATCTATGTTTTGATTCTTTTTTATTTGGACCTCGAGTGTGTAGTCGGCCCCCAAACTGCTGTTTGATAGTTAATGCGGCCCATGGGCTGAAAAGTTTGGAGACCCCGGCTCTAGAAGATTGTCTTTAATTGTTCCCTCAGAGCTATGGTCAGCAATGCTTGGAGGACCCAGAATCCCACTTAGAAAATGGTCAATTTGGCTCAAGTATTAGGAAGAGGGCTTTCACACATTGACATAGCATTTGTGGGCTAGAGGGGACCTAGGCAGCCCAGTGGATAACTAGGGTGCTGGTCTCAAGACCCTGCTCTTCCTCCTCCCTCAGCCACTATCTCCAGATCTTACTGCCTGCCTCTTTGTCCTGTGCCCTCATTCCTGGACACCTGGAGCCCTGCCTGCCCATTCCCCCTCTGCTCACCCCTCTATCGGCTGCGGGCGTCTATCCTCTGAGACACACAATTTGTGGAGTCATGCAGACCCAGGGTTCAAATCCCAGTCCTCACCATGTGCTGGGACAACCGGAGAACAGCTCTTGTTAGTTCTCTGTGGGGATTGGATGCCAAGCACTCTGCACAGAGAAAGTTCTCCAGGAATGCTAGCTGGCATTGCTGTCATCTTTTATCATCATTGCTGGGCTGGTTGTCACTCACCCTTCCCAGCCGGGTGACACATATGGGCACTGTGACAGTCCAGGGTTGCCAGCCTAGTTCCAAGCTCATCTTTCCCGACACTGTGAACGCCCCTTGGCCTGCAGCCCTGCTTCCTGGAGGGAGCCCACCTCTTCCTCTCTCCTGGCTACAGATGGGCTTCAGGGTACCAGCTCCTAAATGCACAAATGTTACCCAAAAATGCTGAGCTCCCTGTCTCCCTGTGGTGCTTAACTGTGTCACCATTTTCCAGGACAGCCATTCAGAGGGACTCTCCACAGGGGCTCTCCAGGTCACTACACACACCTGGACTTAAGGGAGAAGAAAGGCCAGGGTCCTCATCCCAGCTCTGGGCTCCCAGCCACAGCCCCAGGCCAGGGCACACTCAGGCTGGCTCCCGAAGCCTGCCCCTGCACCCTCCTTTCTCAAGGGGACACTATTCAGCCTGCTCAGCTCTCTGCCCGTGCACCTGTATCGAAGACCAAAGACTGTGTTCACAGAAGCACGCAGAGCTGAGCAGCCACACACAGGTACAAGGTTCTGAAATACACACTGGCAGTGACACCAGGAAACACTCAGCCAGACACAGAGACTCACTTATTCTGCACATGTCTGTGGGGACTCCCCAGAGGCCTGGAGCTTGCCTGGGACTGGGATAAGCCAGGGACATAAACACAAAGGTACTGTGGTGTGTTGAGTAGAATGTCCTCAAAATTGATGTCCACTGGAACCTCAAAATGTGACCTTATTTGGAAATAAAGTAAGGATAGAGATGAGACCATACTGGATTAGGATGGGCCCTAAATCCTACGACTGGTGTCCTCATAGGAATATAAGGGGACACACAGAGGGCAGAATGTCATGCGAAGATGCAGGCAGAGATTGGAGCGATGCAGCCATAAGCTGCGGAAGGCCTGGGACCACCAGAAGATGGAAGAAACAAGGATCCCCCTCTAGAGCCTCCGGAAGGAGTGGCCCCGCCGACACCTTGCTTTTGTACTTCGGGCCTCCAGAACTGTGAGAGGACACATTTCTAATGTTTTAAGCCACTGGTTTGTAGGACTTTGCTACAGCAGCCACAAGAAACATACAGGCACACAGAACTACACACACACACACACACACCGTGCCCACGGAAGCACACAGGGGTGATGCACTCATGGGCCCATGTGACCCATCCACTGTGACACTTCTGGTTCAAAATCGCCCTCCCTCAACTGGGTACAAAGACCACTCGCAGCCTAGGAATGGATGCTGGCGACGCTGGCTGCTGTGGGTCTAGGCAGTGGGGGAAGGACACAGCTGTGGGTAGGAGATGGACTGAGTGTGAGACCAGGAGCCCAGACTGGCCCACCCAGCCTGGTCTGGGTGCTGGGGCTGCAGACCCCCTGTCCACCTGACCCCACTCCCTGTGCACTCTCCCTCTCCTCTGGTTCTCTGTGGTCTGCAGGCGCTCTCCCTTCCAGCTTCTGCGGCTCATGTCACCTGTTCCTGGAGAATGGCCCTAGAAACAGAAGCTCCGCTTGCCTTGCTCTTCTGGGGACGTCTGTGGGCAGCCTGGCCTGGGGCGGCCCCTGCACAGGGCCAGTGGTGGGTAGAGAGTGAGCTTTAGCTCCGAGGGCATCCTCTCCAGTGGTAGGTTCCCAGAGGCCTCTCCCAGGAGCTTGGGGATGTGGGATGTGTGGTCCTCCAAGTTTGAGGGGGACATTTGGGACCCTGAGACTGCCCCTCCCTTCCCACTTCCCTTCTCCCCTCCTTCCCTGTTTCCTTCCTTCTTCCCTTTCTCCCCTCCTTTTCTTTCTTTCTTCCTTCCATCCTTTCTTCCCTTCACTCGCTTTCCCTCCTTCCCTCTTTCCTGCATTCATCCATCACATCTCCACTGAGCCCTGGGTACGGAATTTGGTTTGGATCCAAGGAACCAAAAGGAATCTGGCATCACCTGGCACTAAAGTCCTCAGTCTTGGCAGAGGCAGAGCTAGGTACAGACATCGCATCTCCTTGTAGTCAGAACTAGACCACAGGAGAACCATGGACGGCAGGTGAGACAGCTTGTGGGGTGCGGGAGCTGGGCGGATACTGAACCTGAGTCTGGGAAGGCGCTTTCTCCTCTCGCTGTCTTAGTCTTCCCCTCTTGCCTGCTATGCCTGCTCCATTCCCACTGTCATACCATCCCCCATCTCAGCCAGAATCTGACCTTCAGCCACTACCACACTGTCTTCTCTCTACAGCCATTCTACCACCATCTGTGGATTCCATCACTTGACTCAACTCTGACCTCCTTTGTCACCCCCACCACCCCCACCCTGGTCTGGGCTGTCACATCTTCATGCCTGCACAGCCTGGTCTCCAAACCTCCAGGTCTGCACCGCAGACCTTTAGAGAAATGTCCGCCCCTGCCTCAAACCCTCCAGTGGCTTCTCAGTGAGATTAGAGTTAACATCTGAACTCCCCACCGGAGACATGATCCCAGCCTCATCTCACCCTCACTTCCCTTCTTCTATCCTCACATCTACAATTTCTCCTGGACAGAATGTCACTCTAGGTCTTCGCACGTGACTGTTCCCTCTGCCTAGAACCTTTTCCTCCCATCACTCATTCTCACCTGACTCAGTCCTGTTCTTCCTTCGGTCTCAGTTTACACATCCCCTCCTCACAGAAGCTCTGCTCACCAATTCTCCCCACTCCCACCCCAAGCTGGGTGGGTTAGGCTGGGCTGTCCCAAGTATAAGCATTTTGGGGAAATGGGGCCAGGTCCCAGCATGCTCTCTTGCAGGGTGGTTGCTTCCTTCAGCAGATGTCAGGCTACTGGACAGCTGCAGATGTCTGATTCTCAGAATGAACACCCTCTATTGCTGCCTCTTCCATGCCAAACACTAGACAAGCTGACCCATGATACTGCAACACTTACAGAATTGTTCAGTTCCCCATGGTTCTAGAAACCGATTGGCAATACAGGTTAGACACAATGGAGGAGAGAGATAAAAGCAGTGGCATCTAATTGTAGCGTATATGACACAATTAAAATATCGGATAACAATAATATAGAAGTATGAGCACCAAAAGCTAAAGCATTGTTAAGTCCATTCATTGTTTGGGAGAAGAGTCAAGATACTGTTTATTCACAGATGACACAAATTGTCTATGTAGAAAAATCTTAAGATATTGACAAAACACCTAATTGAAATCATAAATAAATTTAGCATGGTGGGAGGATGCAAGGCCAATATACAAAAATCGTGTGGATAGACTAGCAATAAATAGTTAAAACATAAAAATTGTTATGTCAATTTTATTTATAATGGCATCATACAAAAAAAAACACCCAAATATAAATTTAATGAAAGTGGTTCATCAGACACTTCTCCCATGAAGACATACAAATGGTCAACAGATAGATGAAAAAACGCTCAACTTCGCTAGCAATTAGGGAAATGCAAATTAAATCCACAATAAGATATCACCTCACACCTGTTAGAATGGCTATAATCAACAAGACAAGGAATAAAAGGGTTCACAGTCATGCCCTCACCACTTATCATTTGCTAATGTGATCTAATTTTGAAGTGTCTCCATTAAGAGTGATTCAAAATTAACATTTATCATTCCATTCTAGTGTTTTGCTTTTTATACTTTTTTGTTGTTGTTGTTTTTCCATTACTGATTATTTTTCACATACTTCTAAACAGCCCAGCATGTACCCCTGAGGGTATGTGGGACACCATTTGGGAACTTATGTTCTAGAAATAAACATACTCAACTTGGACTTCAAAACAGCTCAATCACTATATTCAAAGTAACCAACAAAATTGAATCAATGATTTAAAAGGTGGACTTGGAAAGCTTGTCTTGAAAGAGGTCCACCTAAAGTTTTTGACACTACACGATTTCTTATCTGAGAATGACTTGCACCAATACCAAAACGTGAAAGAGAATATTGTAAGTCACTTGGAAGGTCTTAAAGTGTCCTTTTATTAGTAGTTCCCTAAATGTGGAAAAGAAAACAATTGAATTGCAGAGCCCTTCAATGAAAACTTCTTCAAAGAAGCTAAACTATTAAACAATGAGAAAAAACAGTTAATCAAACTTTCAACCAATTCTTTTTTAAATTCTGATTTTAAAAGAAAGCATCTTATTACCTTCTGGGTAGATGTCAATGAGGAATACAAACAACTCAAATACCTCTTGCCATTTACTAATATTGAACTAGTGGAGAGAGCTTTTTCTTCTTACAGCTTCATAAAAAATAAGTACTGCACAATCTTAATGCAACTTCAGATTTAAGACTGAGTCTTGAATCTTTTGCACCTGATTCCAAGACTTAATGCATTAAAGCAAACTCAAGGATCTCACTAACAATGTTTTAATTAACTAGTGATCTGTACTATTATTACAGACTTTTCAGATAACACAAGTAAATATTATTATATTAAAAGTTTGTTAAATACTTGATCATCATTATCAATGTTTAACTGTTATGAATATTGTAAAATTAAATCTGTGGTTTGTACTTTTAGTGTAGTAATGTTTCTTTCCTAACTTATTGCCTCATTTCCACTATTTTACATCAAGATAGGTACTAAACAAAAGTGTCAGTATTTAAAAACAGCTATTTTTAAAAAATGGGGGGTACGATTTGTTGAAATGGGTTTAAAAGGGGTACACAAGTGGAAAAAGGTTGGGAACCATGCTCTAGAGGAGTTCTAGGTTGAAGCATGATTTATGTTGAGAATTTAAAATACTTTACAAACTTAGCTGAGGCTTCTGTACTGAGCAATGTTGGGCATGGAGGTAAGCTAATGGGGTCAAAGGAACAGACCCCCTCCTCTTCTGTGGTCATAGCAGAGGCGTAAGGCTAGGGTCCAGCCTGCTGATGTGGATTAGAGCTCTCCATTCTCCAACTCCTATCTCACATGCTTCCTATATGTGGGTGGAGGTTTGGGCCCCAGGACCATGATCTGTGCAGCCTCCAGCTGCATAACTGCCTTCAAACCAAGCTGCAGTCTGCTCTGCTCTAAGCTGTCTCCATTTAGCAGTTATTCTCCTGCGACCCTTGAAAGGAAACATCCCCTTGCAAACATCCTACATCTCTCTTTCTCCCTCACTTAGCATAGGGATCAAGATCTCTAGATCTACAAGTCTTTTGGTTTCTGTCTCTGATCTGGTGTTCTCTCCCATGAGGTATGGTCAGGTTCATGGAACCATAAAAACAAATAATCATTCCCCCCTTAATCATAGGGGATACATTCCAAGACTCCTAGTGGATACCTGAAACCAAGGATAGTACCGAATCTCACATATATAGGCATACTTGTTATAGTCCACTTCATAGGTGTTACATTTTTTACAAACCAAAGGCTAAGCTGATCAGAACCTAGATGAGGCATGTGTGCTGGGAACAGTCCAGGTAGCAGGTGTGCGTCCACACCTTAGACAGAAAATCGTGTTTGACAAGACTGTGGTGCATGTCCTTCAGTAACAAGTGCTTGGGTTTTCTCCCCCACCATTTTATTTGATCATATGCTGTCTAGAGATACACACTGAGATCTTTCCCTTTTCTTTAGTAATCTTGTCAAGGTCCTCATGGGCACCGATATCTTCACTGTTTACCCATATCTTGTGTTGTCTGTCTGTGAGTTCTATGAGCAGCCTCAGAGAATACAAATTGGAGAAGCAAATTTCTCTAGATTAAATAAAATAAGAAAGTAAGGCTACTTTTTTTGTGTGTGTGGCTATTTTTCCAATATTACAGTTTCATTATTTCATTCAGGAGAAAGTCTCTGGAGATAAGTAATATTATTTTTGTGTGTGCGCACATGTGTGTCCATGCTTAAAAAAAAAAAAAAAAAAAAAAGGATTCTCACATCCACTTTTCCCACAAGAGGACAAATAAAGACTTTTGAATTTCCTGATAAAATTGTTTGAGTTTAGATTCTCTCGAAAACTCAATTATTCACCACATTGCTTTCTACATTCCTGTAACCGGGAGTTGGAAAAATGTATCTCTCGGGGTAGTTCCAGTCTCAAGGTCTCTAGCTCCCATGGTTGTTAATTTTCTTTCTGACAAAAAATGAAGGGGGAAAAAAAGAAGCTTTCTGATGCAACAATTGTCCCCCAGAGCCTCTATCCTAAGACAATTTTGTCAGTCACTCCATAGACCAAGGCAAGATTCATTAATCAAAGGTGCTAAATTCCAGAGATTTTATCAATAAGGCATTTCAGGATAAGAATTAAAGTATGAAGGGGCGTGGAGGCTCTTGGAACCTGGTAAGGAGTGTTGAGAGTCTGGAACTCCACTGCTTGTGAGGATTTCTGGGGTCTGGGTATGATTAGAGAGGAGATGTTGGCATCAAGAAAGCCCCAGGAACTGGTGGTTTTATCATTTATTCTCATAATCAAACCAAGTTTGAGTCTATGCAGACATTTAGAGGGAGAGAGATTGTACATGCCTCTTAATCTTCCCCAGCTCACAGGTGGGCCTCTGACCCCTTGTTTTCCTCAATTGATCAGCACTGTCATGAGCCTCAGCATGCCACACCCTCAGGGGAGAGAGAAGACCTGAAGTACGAAGGCCAGTCATATTGAGTTCACATTTTGTTTCAGACCCATCAGCGCTTCTTGGAGGTAAACCAGAGTTGATCTGCATGGTATCTTCTCAAGGTGGAGCATGAGTGGCCATTGACCAATCAGCTGAGATGGCCACCATTTCAGAGCTGGGTGAGTGAGCCAGGGCAGGGACATCCAAGAAGACCCTGGACCCCACAGCTGGTGAGGTAGATTCTGCCCCAGGCGAGGCAGTAAGACAATCATCAAATCAGGAGATATGCATAACATGATTGGGGCAGAAAAGCCAAAGATTTACTTGGGGGGGGGGGGGGGGACAGGACCTAAACTATCCATTAGTTTTTGTTGGAAAATATGAGATGAAGGGAAATACAGAAACTCTGGAGTTATACCAGTTGTTATGTAAATGTTCCTACCACTGTTTTCTGGGTGATCTTGAGTTGATTTTCTAGTTTCCTGTGGTTGTTGTAACAAACTACCACAAACTGGGTGGCCTAAAACAATAGGAATTCATTGTCTCACAGTTCTGGAGGCCAGAAGTTTAAGATCAAGGTGTTGATGAGCACAACTTCTTCTGGAGGCTCCAAGGAAAGTTCTATCCAACACTTCTCTCCTAGGGTCCCTTGGCTCTGGCAATCCTTGATGTTCCCTGGCTTGTAGCTGGGTCACTTCAATCTCCATCTTCACATGGCCACCTTCTCTGTGTGTCTGTGTATCCTCTCTTCTCATAAAAACACAAGTCACTGGATTTAGGGCATACTCTAAATCCACTATGATTTCATTTTGAGATCCTAAACTAATTATTTCTGCAAAGACTCTTTCAATCCACGATAGTCAGTTTCAGTTACTGCATTTTGTCAATCTCTGTTCCCTCTCCCAT
The DNA here is from genome assembly GCA_004027555.1 of Craseonycteris thonglongyai. Lineage (NCBI taxonomy): Eukaryota > Metazoa > Chordata > Mammalia > Chiroptera > Craseonycteridae > Craseonycteris > Craseonycteris thonglongyai. The sequence continues at coordinate 30,432 of PVKE010016995.1, forward strand.
ATAAAGCAAATAACAACTACTGATAAGAATCAAGTGAAAAATTATGCCTGTAAAATACTTTAAATTATCCAACCCAAAATATTAATAGTGCCAAGAAACCCAATAGCCATTCTTTGACCGTAACATGGTGCCCATGCGGCGCGGGGGTCACTTAGCTATGCAGCTGAGGTTCCTGCCTATCAGGCAGGAGTCGGGCCTTGCCACTTCCCCGTCATGATGGGGCCCCCATCCGAAGGTTTGACCCGTGAGCTAGAGAGGAGGCAGGAGGGCAGGAGGAAGCTGAGTGTCAGGGGCATACAGGACAGAGGTGGGGGGTGAGGCTAGAGAAGGGAGGGGGGTGGACCAGCAGCCCCGCCCCATTCCCAAGACCTCCCCGACTGCTGCATTCTGCTCTGCCAGACTCTCCAAACTCGAGCCTCCCCTGGCTCAGGTCCCTAACAGTCGTTGGCTGTGGTTGACCACGATGCGCCCAGGAGACTTGCCCGTCCTGGTAGCTCTGGCCTCCGCTGCTGGCCCCCTGGCTGCCTCTGAACTCCCTCCTGGGTCCCAGATTGGTGCCCCAGGAAGGGCTTTGGCTTTGGTTCTAAAGAGCAGAGGGGGTCCCCGAGCAGGGAGGGACATGATCAGCTGCCACTGGACAAGCTGCCTCTGGCTGCTTGCGCACATGGGCTCGGGCGGGAGAGACAGAAGCGCAGAGTCAGGAACGGAATCCCACCAGCCACGTGCCAGCAAACGGAATGCAGAGCACTCAGCAGCCCATGATTTGCAGCTGCTTCCTCAATCAGGAGTGACTTCATGCAGCCTCTCCGGTGGACGAGCTCTCGTCACGCATGGACTCAGGGTAGGGAGCGGTGGGTAGCAGGAGGGACCATTGAAAGGCGAGGGGCACAATCACCCACGTGGCTCCCAATCACCTTGCCCACTTCCCTCTGAGAGCACACAACCACCGGCTCCCAGCGGGACAGGTGGCCGCCCGGGACTGCAGCCTTCCCAGCCTCTGGTGCAGCAAGGCTGCCAGTGTGACCATGCTCTCCCTCCTGGACTAGAGGGAAAGCATTTGTGCAAGCACCC